>JADBJO010001401.1:177500-185000 GCA_016801955.1 Conus betulinus | reverse complement strand
TTCGCTTTGTTTTGCCTTTTTGTGAGTGCTTTCTATCTCTCTGTGTGTGTGTGTGTGTGTGTGTGTGTGTGTGTGTGTGTGTGTGTGTTTGCTATTTCATTTTTGTTGGCTAACTTTCTTTGTCCACGTTTGCTTTTTTCCCCCTTTAGTTGCAATGTGAAAACGACTGCAGGAGAAAATCCGAACAAATCTTAAATAAATGTTGGCGAACCGCCCAAAAAAAAACATGGACAAACGAATCAGAAACAAAAAAAACATGACGCGTTTCGACCTCTTAGGTCTTCTTCAGGCAAGATACAAAACAATTATTGCAACGAAAATGAACGAGTAATGTCTTATCTTCTATATCTTCAGCGCAAGATAGGCGTTGAGGGAAAACGAGGCTGTCAGAAGGGAGATAATGTGTAAGTCAAGGTAGGAATGATGATACTTATAGTACTTATAGAAATACTAATAATGGTAATGAAGATGATCAAAATATTGAAAAATTAGATAAATAAATGACAGAATTACTACCACTTTTCGTGATGATATGGCAATAGCAGTTGCCTTATTGGAGAAAAGAGAGTGGGTTAGAGGATTCTTAAACAGCATGGTTGCCGTGGCAATAGTCTTAGCGGCGATGGCGATAGTGATGTTAATGGTAGTGATGGTAATATCGATACTAACAATCGCTGATAATGCTAACAACTATAGTGAAGGTAATGGTAATAATGGTACTGATAACGAAAGCATGATACATAATTGTGACGTCAACGTAAATTATGACGTCAACTTAAAATGACATAGGTAACTACATGACGAAAATAATAATATTGAGGGGAGAGCAAGAACTAACGGCCGAGGCTTTGGTGTCCAGCCTATTTATATTTGTTTTTAATCGTCGTTTTCTCCGTGGAGAGGCTGACTTTCAAGTCAGTAGTGCGTCAATGTTCACTGTGTATGTGCAATACTTCTGATGACGGTACCAGCGAAATATACACCAGGAAATTTATTTGTTAAAAAATTGTTGTGATTGTTGTGTCACCGAGAGTGACTTAAAACTCCTGCAAGGATATTTATGTGCTCTGATTATACCACCTCATGTGTGTCGGTGGGCTGAGTTTATTGATGTGAACACTGTAATATCAATACACGGAGAAGTTAATTAAGTTTTTGTTTTAGATCAACAAACACGTCGAATCGAAGTTTATTATGTTCTATGTGACTTCGCTGAAATCGTGTTCATTCAATATTGATTACTGTGCCTTGTGAATCTGCGGTTCTTCTGATAGTTCGACGTGATATATTGTGCTTGGTGTGTTGAGACCCTGTTTTCTTCCTCATCGTTTGTGTTTATGAACGGCTGTGTTTACCGTGTGGGGACCTTGGTTATCCTTCTTCGTCTTATTTTAGTGCTGCAGACTGTGGCTCGAGTACTGTGGAACCGAGTGTGTTGACTGTATATGTGAAACGCTGTGGACGGCGCTGGCGAGATCTGTGAGTTATATCGAGATACGTAATATGATACGCTGATAACTTGTGTACGACTTTCCTCCTACACACACCCACACCATACGAACATGGATAGCCAGGCAACACACAAGATTTTTCTTTCTTTATATGCTGCCTGAACCATCAATATAAATTGTTACAAAATCAATACATGCTACTACATAATATACAGATCAATTCACGTCAATTAAGACATCAATACATAAGACACTTCAATCATTAGATATCAGCGTATCATATTACGTATCTTGATATAACTCACAGATCTCGCCGGCGCCGTCCACAGCGTTTCACATATACAGTCAACACACTCGGTTCCACAGTACTCGAGCCACAGTCTGCAGCACTAAAATAAGACGAAGAAGGATAACCAAGGTCCCCACACGGTAAACACAGCCGTTCATAAACACAAACGATGAGGAAGAAACAGGGTCTCAACACACCAAGCACAATATATTACGTCGAACTATCAGAAGAAGAATCGCAGATTCACAAGGCACAGTAATCAATATTGAATCCCCGGCGAACACGATTTCAGCGAAGTCACATAGAACACAATAAACTTCGATTCGACGTGTTTTGTTGATCTAAAACAAAAATTAATTAACTTCTCCGTGTATTGATATTACAGTGTTCACATCAATAAACTCAGCCCACCGACACACATGAGGAGGTATAATTAGAGCACATAAATATCCTTGCAGGAGTTTTAAGTCACTCTCGGCGACACAGCATTCACAACAATTTTATAACAAATAAATTTCCTGGTATATATTTTCGCTGGTACCGTCATCAGAAGTATTGCACATACACAGTGAACATCGACGCACTACTGACTTGAAAGTCAGCCTCTCCACATAGCATCACTACGGAGAAAACGACGATTAAAACAAAATAAAATAGGCTGGACACCAAAGCCTCGGCCGTTAGTTCTTGCTCTCTCTTCTTCCCTCAATATTATTATTTTCGTCATGTAGTTACCTATGTCATTTTAAGTTGACGTCATAATTTACGTTGACGTCACAATAACTATATTTTAATATATATATATAGATATAATAATAATAAACAAAATCTAAAAAGGGGTGATAATAATAATGATGATAATAATGATAATGAAAATGATGATAATGATAATAAAATAAATAAACTGAATAAAAAAAATAATATTAATAATAGCGATGATAATGATAGTACTAATACTAAGGGGGGGGGCGGGGGAACCAAGGGTAGGAGGGGGGAGGACAAGAAGAACAAAGAGGAGATAGAAGGTATAAATTTTGGGAAGGATGGAATCTAATAGGTATGTTATATAAATAACAGATGTATTAAGTAATATTGGTAATAAAAATTAGGTGGAAAAGGAGTTGAAATGCTCAATGAATAACAGCAGACGGTACTGTTGGATGAGGATAACAGTGATAGTAGTAATGATAAGTGCAGCAACACTAGCAAAAATAGCAGCGACCGGAAAGGGATGGAAACGTTGAAAGATAAAAGAGCTTGCATTTCTATTTAGAGAGAGAGAGAGAGAGAGAGTGAGAGAGTGAGAGAGTGTGTGTGTGTGTGTGTGTGTGTGTGTGTGTGTGTGTGTGTGTGTGCGGCGCGCGCGCGCGCGCGCGCGCGTGTGTGTGTGTGTGTGTGTGTGTGTGTGTGTGTGTGTGTGCTCCATTGTAATGTCTGCAGCCTCCTACTCATTGATCACCCCCAGCCACCACCATCCCCACCAACACTACTGGTGGAATGGTACACACTACTTTTGGGTGTTGATGCCATGAGGGTGGAGGGCGCCGAGTTTGGCAATAAGATGAGACTCCTGCATAAGGCGCTCCAAGCTGTCACTCTGTGACAGCCAAAGTGCCAGAATTTTAACATGGTTGATGTTGTGTTGGGCGTGGTTAAGGTGTAGAGCGACTGATTTGGGCTGATGGTGGCGGATGTCAGCCAGGTGTTCAGATATACGTGTCTCAAGTGTGCGAGATGTCTCACCTACATAGAGCTTACCACACAGCTGGCAGCGGATGGCATACACAATGTTGTGGCTCTGGCATGAGAAAGTGCGTTTAATAGTGAATGAGCCTTTGGGGCCATGGAGGCTGGTGTCTGGTTTGGTGAGAAGGCAGATTTTGCAGTTGAGTTTTGAGCAGCGGAAAAGTACCTGGTGGATTAGATGGGGAAATTTTGTTCAGCTTAGAGCGCACCAGTAGGTCTTTGAGGTTTTTGCCACGTTTAAAAAGTGATCATCGGTTTGGTCTCAAAGGCAGGTTTATGATTTCCTTCTATGTGCCAGTTAGACTTGAGGATCCTCAGATGGGCAGAGTGTGAGGATGGAAGAGAAGGCAGGCAGTTGGTCTGTCTTTTTGGGAGGCTTAGTTTCCAGAGCAGATGTTCTGGGTTTTTAGCTGTGGTGCGGCTGAGAGCATCACTCATGACGGCACTGGGGTAGCCATGGTTGGTGAAAAGCTCAGACATTTTGGCTGCTTGTCTAGTGAAATCTTCTTCGCTGGATCAGAGTCTGCGTAGGCAAAGGAATTCAGAATATGGAATGCTGTCTTTAGTGGACTGGTGGTGGGAAGATGTGTAGTACATGTAGGAGTGCGCATCAGTGGATTTATAGAAGACTGAGGTTTTAAGCAGTCCATCTTTGCGGGAGATTGTGATGTCTAGGAAGTTAACTGACTGTGAAATGGTGTAGGTCAGTTTGATGGACAGATGGAAGGTCTGGGCAAAGTTGAGGAATTGCGGAGGTCATGTTCTGGCATGGATGTGGCTCCCAGTCCACCATCTATGTATCTTTTACAGAGCTCTGGGTGTTGGGCCTGTGTAAGACGTTAGTAGTCGGTGTTCTAGGTGCCCCATGAAGAGACAGGCGTAGGATGGTCCCATTTTGGTTCCCATGGCAACACCATTTTGATTTGTGAGAGTGTATGGTTGTTACATTTAAGGCGTTGAGGGTGAGGACTAATTCTGCAAGTCTGACTAGTGTAGCTGTGGAAGTGTGTTGTTGGCTAGGGGGCCGTTTGTTAAGAAAGAATGTGAGGGCCTTTAGTCCATCACCATGAGGGATGGAATTGTAGAGAGAGAGACAACATCAAGTGTAAAGAGGAGGCTGGGTTGAAAAGTGGGATCTGTGTTGTATGAATTAATCATGTTGAGAGTGTGCGTTTGTCTCTCTCTGAGGTATGTGAGGAGGCCTTGTACTATGGTTAGAGGAGAGAGTCTAAGTGCCGTGAAATGTGTTCTGTAGGGCAGCTACATGCAGATACAATGGGTCTGCCGAGTGTATTGTTTTTTGTGTATTTAGGGAGCAGGTAGCAGGTGGTTGTTTGGTGTCTGTCATTATGAGAAGTTTGGCTGTCTTCGGTAAGTTTTTATGTTTGATTTCTTGTTAATGTGGTTGAGATGAGTTTTCTGATGTTGAGGGAGGGATGGTGCTGTGAGTGGTGTGTAGTAGAAAATTGTGTCCGACAGTTGTCTGTGTGCTTCTTTTATGTACAACTGTTTGTCCCAGACCACCTCTGCACCACCCTTGTCTGCTGGTTTGATGACAATGTCTTGTCGTTGTCTCAAGGATTCGAGGCTTTTTGTTCATCCTGTAAGAGGTCGGAATGGCGGCCTGGTTTGGATTTCACTTTAGCGATTTCTTTTCTGCACTGTTTGATGTAGAGTTCATCTTCAGTGGATTTGTCAAGAGGTGGTTGGCGGAGCACTGGAGTTTGAAAAAGGTGGGAAAAATGTCTGAGCTCTCTAGTAGTGGGGGCTAAGGTATACTGTCCAGTGCACCCAAAAGTAGTATGTACCATTCCACCTCTGCAGCACCAACCCGCAGTATCCACCACCTACACACACGCATACTAATATACCTCCCACTGTTTACCTCAGACATAAGTTACAGCTACCTTTCTTTTTTCCCCTTTCCCCACACTGTCTAAGTGTCTCCACTTGCTACATCAATCTACTCGTTCCCCCCCCCCCCCCCCCCCCCCCCCCCCAGTAATGATAGGTTTAGTGGTGTTGGGGGCGGGGGGGGGGGGGTTGGTGGCTGGGGGGGGGGGGGGGGTGATCAATGAGTAGGAGGCTGACATTACAATGGAACACACACACACACACACACACACACACACACACACACACACACACACACACACACACACGCACGCACGCACGCACGCACGCACGCATACACAGTCTTTCTTTCTTTCTCTCTCTATTTTCTCTCTGTATAAATAGAAATGCTAGCTCTTTTATCGTTCATCGTTCCCATCCCTTTCCGCCCGCTGTTAATTTTGCTAGTGTTGCTACACTTATCATTACTGCTATCATTATTATCCTCATCCACAGTACTGTCTGCTGTTATTCATTGAGAATTTCGACTCCGTTCCACCTAATTTTTATTACCAATATTACTTTATACCTTTATTATTTGCATAATATGCCTATTAGATTCCATCCTTCCCATAATTCATACCTTCTAACTCCTCTTTGTTGTTCCTGTCCTCCCCTACCCCTCCTTCCCTTGGTCCCCCCCCCCCCCCCCCCCCCCCCCCCCCCCCCCCCCCCCCCCCCCCCCCCCCCCCCCCCCCCCCCCCCCCCCCCCCCTCCCCCCCCCCCCCCCCCCCCCCCCCCCCCCCCCCCCCCCCCCCCCCCCCCCCCCCCCTTTAGTATTAATACTATTATTATCATCACTATTATTAATACTATTTTTGTTTAATTCAATTTATTTATTCTATTATCATCATTATCATAATAATTAATTTATTATCATTATTATTATCCCTTTTTAAAACTTATTTATTATTATCATATATTTTTTATGATATATTTTCTGTATCATGTTTTTGTTATCAGTAACGTTATTACCATTACCTTCGCTATAGTTGTTAGCATTATCATCATTAATACGATTGTTAGTGTTGATATTACCATCACTACCATTAACATCACTATCGCCATCGCCGCTAAGATTGATGCCACGGCAACCATGCTGTTTAAGAATCCTCTAACCCACTCTCCTTTCTTCCATAAGACAACTGCTATTGCCACATTATCACCAAAAGTGGTAGTAATCCTGTCATTTCTTTATTAATTTATTCAATATTTTGATCATCATCGTTACCATTATTAGTATTCCTATAAGTACTATAAGTATCATCATTCCTACCTTGACTCACACATTATCTCCCCTCTTACAGCCTCGTTTTCATTCAACGCCTATCTTGCGCTTAGGAGACTGAAGACAACTAATTGCTCGTTCATTTTCGTTGTAATAATTGTTTTGTATCTTGCCTGAAGAAGACTTAAGAGGTCGAAACTTGTGTCTTGTGATTCGTTTGTCCCATTTTTTGTTTGTTTGTTTGTTTGTTTTTTTTTCGTTCGCTAACATTTATTTAAGATTTTTTTCTTTGTGACTGCTTTATTTGTTTTGTTTTCACATGAAGCTGCGTGTCTGTTCCTGTGCCCTTTCTGCTCAACTGCATTCATACCCTTCCAACTCCTGTTCATTCTCAACTCCTCATTCTCACCACCTCCAGTTCCATAGCTGCCCTGGCTCAATTTTCGCTCTGTGTAATGTGTATGTGTGCGCGCGCGTGCACATTCGCGTGCGCGCGCGCGCGCGCGCGCGCGCGCGTGTGTGTGTGTGTGTGTGTGTGTGTGTGTGCATGCATCTGTGCGTGTTTATGATTATGTGTGTGCATTCATGTGTCCAGTAGTAAAATAACAGAAAAAAAAAAAACAAGAAAAGATAAAAAGGTGTATATGTATATGCATGCTTGCATGCTAATGTGAGAGGCATGTGTGAGTGTGCTTGCGAGTGTATGTGTGTCACTCATGTGCGAGTGTAAGAGACAGAGAGAGAGAGAGAGAGAGAGTGTGTGTGTGTGTGTGTGCGCGCGCATGTGTGTGTGTGTGTGTGTGTGTGTGTGTGTGCGTGCGTGCACATATATATGTGTGTGTGTGCGCATGTGTGTGTGTGTGTGTGCGCGCGCGCGCGCGTACGCATATGTG
>JADBJO010001401.1:170000-172500 GCA_016801955.1 Conus betulinus | reverse complement strand
GAATTCCTTCGTGATTTCATGTCGCTGAAAGCTTTCGTATTGACAAAGCCGTGTGACTGACAGGTATTGCAGAATCGGCATAACACGATCACGTGGTATGTTGGTGGCTACGGCAGGTGGTAAGATTAGCGTTGACCTTAACCTCCATCTTTGAGTACTAATTAACAATAGATTAACTGATCAAACAAGCAATCAATCGACCTAACTCTCACTCTGTGTGTGTGTGTGTGTGTGTGTGTGTGTGTGTGTGTGAGAGAGAGAGAGAGAGAGAGAGAGAGAGAGAGAGAGAGAGAGAGAGACAGAGAGAGAGAGAGAGAGTGTGTGTGTGTGTGTTTGGGTGTGTGTTGTGTGTGTGTGTGGGTGTGTGTGTGAGAGAGAGACAAAGAGAGAGAGAGGACAGAGAGAGAGTGAGTGTGTATGTGTGTGTGTGCGTGCGTGCGCGCGCGCGCGCGCGCGTGTGTGTGTGTATGTATGCGTGTGTTTGTGTGGGTGTGGTGTGTGAGTGAGTGTGTGCGCGCGCGCGCGCGCGTGTGTGTGTGTGTGTGTGTGTGTGTGTGTGTGTGTGTGTGTGTGAGAGAGAGAGAGAGAGAGAGAGAGAGAGAGAGAGAGAGATTCAGATTCAGATTCAGACAATTTATTCAATAAGGCCAAATCCCCATGTGAATGAGGGGCGGTAACAATGTATCATAATGCAATTTCAAGCAGACTTCATTGTCCATTACAAACATGTTTTCCACCGCAAATCAGCAAAGAAGACTTTGCCTGAACTGAAAGGCTTTATGCAGATACAATGCTAATTTATGTACTATTCTTTCATCTTTCGATGCCATAAGTAGACCAAATCGAAATAAACATGAATTCATATAGAATTCTGCTGGAATGTATTTCACACAAAGATCAGTCAGAACAGGACATGTTAGACCAAAATGAAGCTCGTCCTCATTAGACTCCTTACACAATGGACACACTAACTCATTGCCATAATAGTTTTAAAGCGATACAAATGTGCATTAATTTCAGATACACCAAATCTAAATTTAGTGACAAGAAACCGCAAATATTTATCCAAATCAAATGAAAGATATGCCTTCGCTAGATGACCACAGGTATAACTTCTGTACATTTTAAACCTTTCACTTGATTTCATACGACTTTCCCAGTCCTGCCATCTGCAATCAATCTCTGGCCTAGAGTTTGCACAAATAAATTTTCTTGACCAACACCTTGACACTCCCAACACATAACCAAAACCAAATTCATAAAGAAATAATCGAATGTTTGATTCCCAGTTATTTTTCCCTTTTGAGTCCAAGTCGTATAACATGGTGTAAGATTTCCTTGGTAGTCGATAAATGCTTTTTTTTAATCATTTGAATCATTTGAATTAACGAATGCACCTAGTTGCTGCGTTTATGTATAGTGGGTGCTGTTTGTTTCTCCACACCATAAGTCATAAGAAATTTTTTATATCCACTCCCAAAAATCTTTTTAAGGCCAAACGAGAGAGAGAGAGAGAGAGAGAGAGAGAGAGAGAGAGAGAGAGAGAGAGAGAGAGAGAGAGAGAGAGAGAGATTATACACGTGCACCTGTGTTTGTGTTTGTGTATTTTCAAGTGAGCATGTATATTTTTGTCAACACATGCGTTTGAGTGCAGCACGCTCGTTCTTTTGTGTGTGGGGGTGGGTGGGGGGTAGGGGGTTGTGTGTGTGTGTGTGTGCGCGCGCGCACACACACACACACACACACACACACACACACACACACACACACAAGACAATGACAATGACAATGACAATGACAACCTTAATGACAACAGCTAATAGCCCTCATGTCATGGGGTAGAAACACAGTCTCAAATACATTTTTGAGCAATTTCATAAATGGCTGTGAAGGACAAGCTAGTAAACCAAGTAAACATTCCTTCATAATAGAGTGAACAAGCAAACATAATAAAATAGGAACATAAGCTCACTGTCCTCAATCTAGGTCAAGTTAGAAAAACTCTTGGGCAGCAAAAAATCATATCAATTCACAAATAAAGTCCATAAGGGGTTACCGAAAAGACCCGTAAGTAATACTTGCACGAAAAGTATTTTTTCAGACTGAAAGTTTATATTGCCTGATTTTGTAGGATTCAGCGCGATAAACATAGCTAAAGATCTAATGTGGTCCTCGTTGTCAAGAGATAAAATCTCACTTACTCTCTGTCTGTTCGCAACAGTCGTCTGAAAAATTTTACACTTTTTGCGGACATCGTCATAAGCTTTGCATTTGAACAAAAAAATGGTATTCATCTTCAATAGCATTCATTGTGCAGACTTTGCATACATTCTCATTTTCTGATCGTGGAAGAAACCAAATTTTGTTTCCATTCAGACCCAAAGTTCTAGTTCTAAATCTGGCGAACATGTCTCTATGCCATTTATATGTTATAACAGACAGATACCTTTCCTGCTGCAAATTACTATTGAATTCAAGAAACCAGTTATACTTTTCTTTT
>JADBJO010001401.1:132500-165000 GCA_016801955.1 Conus betulinus | reverse complement strand
GTGTGTGCGTTGTGTGCATATGTGTGTGCGTGCGTGCGTGCGTGCGCGCCGTGAGTGCGCGCGCCGTGAGTGCGCGTGTGTGCATGTATGTGAAAAAGAGAATTTTTTTTTTTGATTACAGAAATGACGAAGTCCCTGATAAAAAACCGTCGCTGTGTACGAACTGAGGACGTTTTCAGTGGCTGGTTCCAGCAATACAGGCATGTGGTCAGGGCTGTGTATTCTTTCTCTGACCCTCTTTGTTGTGAGGTCTCAAAAAATAAATAATCAAAATAAGCACCCCCAGCAAAAGACATCGACAAGCACGAAAAGCACATGCTGTCGGACCACGTCTTTGCCAATGCCATGGCAGCATCATCAGACAATCACAGGTGTCTGCAAGGACTAGTGTATGCTTTTGGAGACCTTTCAGGAGGGATCTGGTCTGTCTGTCAGCGGAAAGAAGATGAAGAACACGGCGGCCACCAACCACGAAGCGATGTATTCACTTGGCATAATAAGATTGGTGACATCAAAATCTGGGCGCACTGGAGAACCTACATCAACAACCAGAGTGAAACGACCGGTGTGAGCTAAACTGCAGAACTAGAAAAGCCTCAACCGCTTTTCATCAGCTCAACGAAAATCTGGTCGAACCACACGTTTTCACTGAAAACCAAGCTGAGATTGTTTAAGTCAAAACTGCCGCCAACCCTATTGTACAGCCGCGAAACATGACACCCCAAGACACTGAAAGAAGACAAAGTGACGCAGCACATAATTTTGCCATTAAAGCTTCCACAGTGTCCCCCTGCATGCCTAAAATTGATACACTGAAAAACCAGAATATTTCCACTGTATATGAAGACATTAGTTACATGTATGGCAATTTCAATACTTACCTAGTAAGGACAGATACGCTATTGATGGAAAGAAGCTAGTCTAAAGATTCAAAAGCTTTCTCTACCATTAGATTCTCTCTTACGGGGTAAATGTGGATATAGCTAAGTGAATGACATAGTTGTTAAAACATAGTCACAATCTATGTCAAGATTATGTAGACAGGTTTATAGAATGCTTTTCATGCAGCAGCAATTCCGCCACTTCAAACTGACATTTAAAATGCGGAACATTTTGATCGCAAAACCAGTAGCAGACCCAAGGTAATGAATGACTCTGTTTTTGTTTTCGAGCTGAAGGATCAAGTCATTTCGTACTACCAGTAAAACTGGCATTGTAAATCGAAGAATAATAGCCAGAATAAATGCTTCTTTCTTTCAAGTGTGTTTTCCAAGCAGAGAAATTCTGATTGTGTGTAAAGAAACAAACGAACAAATTGGGTATGACAACATTCCATTTCAAAGTACCGTTCAAGAGTGTGCAGCCTACACAACAGTTAACAGTGGTTCTGAGGTGATTTAGCAGATAGGAATTGGCCGTCATACGAAAATAGCTTGGAAAAGGAAACCCTTCTTTTGTTTTTAAATTTTGCTTTACTGCCTACGAAGAAATCCCCCGCATCATGCTTTGGTGTAGGTGAGTTCGTCTTCATGAAGGGAACAATGCAGTCTAAAAAAAATACATTCAGGTGATACAAGACCATCTCCACCCTTCTCTTTAGTGATTTTCCTGTGAGGTTAGATATCTCCTCTAAGAAGACAAAGCCTCCTCTCACAAGAACCACGTTAAGTGTCAGGAGAAAGGGCAGCAGCAGCCATTTCTGCCCCCTGGCCAACCCAGCCACTCATTTCTCAGCCAACTGAAAATAAGCGTCTCTGCAATTTTGAAAAAAAAAAAAAAAAAAAAAAGATAAAAAGGTTTCATACATTGCATTGCGTTCTAGGAGACTCGAAGTAGGATTTGATAGTAGCGTGGAACGAGTGCACTTCTGGTATCGTCAAAAACTTTTTGAAAAATTTCTACGATATGTTCGCGCTTCTATGAATCACAAGGGCCCCCTGATCCGGTATTAGAGGTATTGGAGGCTCAGAACATTAAACAAGATAGGAGAAAAGTTTTGCAACATGTAAAATTCACCGATACCACTATTTTGAAAGTTTGACAGTGATTTGGAAGGAGGCTGCCACTCAGTTTACACTGCAAGCAGTTAAGAGAGAGACAATAAAAAACACTTATGCCTATTTGATTCACGTGTCATGAACGCATCGCACAGGAGGATGAAAGGTGAAAGGAGGATGGGACAAATGGGGACGGAGGGAGGCGTGTAGATGCGTGTAGATTCAGTTCAACAACTACTACTTGTGTAGGACGATCAACTTCAAGTTGCTGATCAAACACATCACATTCTTCGGGCGAACCCTGAGGGGAAGGGTGGAGGGGGGAAGCCATTAAAAAATGTGAAATACCAAGTGTCGCGCTGACATGCTCATGTCTCTAGTTAGGCTGGTCTCATTATCTCGGTGATTCCCGACACTAAACCCAGATAACACGTGCGTGGCAGTCGGCATGTACTGAAGTTGCAGACATTATTACAAGTTCTCACCTGATGATCATTGATTTCTACTGCCATTCAACCACCTACGCTACGCTCCTTTCCATTCCCCTCCCTTTCTTCCCCCTTGTCCCCATCTGTCACTCCACTCTCACACTTGCCCGTCATTTTTTCCTCTCACGCCCTCCAACCCCTTTCTTTCCATCACAGTATAAACTATCTTAGCCTTGATAATCAGCTAAGCGCTCTCTAGTTACGATACAATGTACACCTGCAGCAACGGGTGTTCTTTCCACGTCTTCATTCCTGGATTTTCTTTGTCCTCTGTGAAGAGTTCAAAGCCGATGATTTACTTGAGTCAGACACATTCTATCTATGCGCTTTTCCTCGACAGGTCGCCAGCATATCCCGAATTCCGAATGTGTATCAGTAAAATTTCAACATCACGTGTTAGGACGCTTCATGTATTTAACACATCCATTTGGGATTTTTTTTTTTTCCATGGTTAGCACCTGTTTCTATTATTTCGGGATTTAACACATCCATTTGGGATTTTTTCATGATTAGCACCTGTTTCTATTATTTCGGGATTTAAACACATCCATCTGGGATTTTTTCATGATTAGCACCTGTTTCTATTATTTGGGGATCAACGTAAAATGTACTATGTGCTCATACGTTGTTGGTGGGTTGTTGTTTCTTCGTCAATTATTGTTGAAAGAGAAGCCTCTTTGAGCTGTTGCTTTAACGTAGTTTCATCTGCTTGATTTACCATCAATAATACATTCGTACAGACATACCTAGCTGTATTTAGCCAGATATATGTGATCTACCTTATCTATTATCTCAATCATATTCGTTTCAGTCAGCAGCTTTGCTTAGTACAAAATGAAGGTCCAATATTGATAAAATCTAATTTGATAGCTCTTGCAATATACTTGCATAAAACATCATTTACCACGTCCTTTAAGAGCATACAAAGAAGCATCTCGCTCGCTCGCTCCAGCTGAAGTCTTGAAGCGGCACTACATAAATCATTCAATTGTATTTGAAGACAACCTGGCGTTTCCGAGAGAGTAAGATGATTCCGTCCGCTAATAACAAAGTAAACAATGCAATGAAATCAGGAGTCAGTGTTGCGCCAAACCTTCCTTTTCTGTTATTCTGTTATTTCCAGGCTAGCTCTTTAATCGACAAAGAGAAAAGCCCAGGGCTGCATGCATCTCCCAGTTTAATCCATCCTGTGCATTTGATTTAACAGGTGAAACTGCCACCAGATCTTTCTCTTGTTTTAACGCTACTATACTTACTATGAATACATTTATAAGCTTTCCCTGAATTCCCGTTCTTTCGGAGTGCAGGCCAAAGCGATGATCTTAATACCGAGTCAAAACCTTTTTGGAAATCAATCAAGGCTACATATATTTTACGGTTCTGTGAAAATTGTTTCTGTATTAACACTAGGCCGGAGCGTGAACGCCTGATCAATAGTTGAATAGCTTTCTTAAACCCTGCTGATGCTCATGGAAGAGAGGAATGTTGTGTTCAGCTAAGGCGGTTGTCTTGCAGAGAGAGAAAGGTGGTTTCTTAATGGAGAAAGAAGTGAAGATTGTTTACTGTTACAAATATCTTGGTAAATATTTTACCACCTGGCTTAGTTTTGTATTTGCTTGTGAAGACCTCGCAAGTCGAGCTAAAACGCCTTGCTGTCTATCATGCATAAGTTCCACATGCTTAATAATAATTCAACTGCGGTATTTTTGAAAATTGTTGATAATTAGGTTCAACTTATTGCAATGTACGGTGCTGACATACACTTCACTTTCAACCCAGTGATGACTGAAACAGCAACACAGGTCTCAGAAATACGCCGATGAAAAATCAGGACAAGGATCGCAAGCAATATCTTGGATGTGTGTGACACTAGAAAGAGCTTGAAACCGCACATGGGGGGGGGGGGGGGGGGATGCAGCGCATGAACAGAGGAACAGTCAGTCAAGAAATGGCGGATACGAAGGAGAGCTGGACAGAACACAACAGTGTGAAGACACTGAAAACAACCCTAGACAACAACGGCACAAAGGAGATTTTCAGACTTACACAAAAGTGACATAAAGTCGATACTATTCGGACAAAGACGGCCACTTGCCACACAGGAAGAAGACAAGAGAAAGTATGGACTGAATTTGCTCTAAACTCTGCAACAAACAGAGCAAAGATCTGCACGCGCTAACAGCACAGGATTCACCGAATGACCACTTTCCTCCTGCATTCATCGAAGAACTTGTACAACTGTTGTGAACATGGCGAAGAGGCAGTATCTGATTACCCTAACAACTGCAGCCAAATCTCGTACGATGGCGAAGCGAAGGTTCGCAATGGTTTTTTCCTCCCATGTTGACTGTGATTATGTGATCTTCAAGTGCAAAGACGGATCCAAACCAGATTTTATCTGAAGGGCCGCAAGAATAGTAGCATAAGCACTGCTCAGGCTGAAACCTACATGGCAGGACAATAACGATTCCGTGTAACACAAGATTAGGTTCATGTGTGCACTGGTGTACTTCGTCTTCCTGTACGCATGTGAGCATTGGACTGACAGCAGAAGATGAACGGAGCACAGTGAACGGTAAAGAAAGTACAAGAGAAAGGTGTGTAGTGCTGGCCACGGACGCGATGAGCAGGAGCGGCGTGGAGTTGACAGTGGAAAAGGTGAGGGGGGTGAAGTAAGCAGTGGAGAAGGTGCGGTAGAATGGAATGAACAGCGAAGAAAGTAACGTGTAACAGGGTAACGTTACGTAACAGGTGAAGCAGGTAAGGAGGGATGGGGCAGAGTTGACAGAGGATCGGTAAGGCGGACACAATAAACAGTAAACAGGGTAATGTGGAATGGAGTAGATTTAATGTAAAGAAGGTAAGGTAGACAGAATAAACAGTAAACAGGGTAAGGTGGAATGGAGTAGATTTAATGTAAAGAAGGTAAGGTAGACACAATAAACAGTAAACAGGGTCAGGTGGAATGCAGTAGATTTAATGTAAAGAAGGTAAGGTAGACAGAATAAACAGTAAACACACGGTCAGATGGAATGGAGTAGATTTAATGTAAAGAAGGTAAGGTAGACAGAATAAACAGTAAACAGGGTAAGGTGGAATGGAGTAGATTTAATGTAAAGAAGGTAAGGTAGACAGAATGAACAGTAAACAGGGTAAGGTGGAATGGAGTAGATTTAATGTAAAGAAGGTAAGGTTGACAGAATAAACAGTAAACAGGGTCAGGTGCAATGGGGTAGATTTAATGTAAAGAAGATAAGGTAGACAGAATAAACCGTAAACACGGTGGTAATGGAGTAGATTTAATGTAATGGGGTAAGGTAAAGTCAAAACAGAGGAGAAGGGTAAGGTGTGAGTGGAGCAGAGTGACCAGTGAAAAAGGTATGGTGGAATGGGGTAACAGTGAATATACAGGTGTATCAGGCAGAATGGGAGGTAAGGTAGACAGAGTTAACAATGGAGGAGAAAACAGTGGAATTGTGTATAAAGAACAAGGGAGGAGAATAATGTGGAATGGTATAATGGAAATGAAAGTGAAGAAGGTAAGAGGAATGAGGTAGAGTAGAGAAGGTAAAATTGTGTAGAGTTAACGACCAAGTTAAATGAGTACAGTAAAAAATAAAAAAAGTGTAGGTAAGATGCTTGGAGAGTAGATTTAAGACAGAGGTTAAAGTGGAGTAGGTAGACAGAACAATGCAGAAGTAAGGTGGAGTAGAATATTTAATGCAGAAGAAAGGTGGAGTAGAATAACAATGCAGGAGTAAGGTGGAGTAGAATAACAATGCAGGAGTAAGGTGGAGTAGAGTAAACAATGCAGAAGAAAGGTGGAGTATGGAATAACAATGCAGAAGTAAGGTGGAGTAGAATAACAATGTGAGGAGTAAGGTGGAATGGGGTAGATTAACAATGCAGGAGTAAGGTGGAGTAACCGTAGTAACAATGCAGAAGTAAGGTGAAGTAAAGAACAATGCAGAAGTAAGGTGGAGTAGAGTGAAAAAAAATGCAGAAGGTGGAGTAGAGTAATAATGCAGGAGTAAGGTGGAGTAGAGTAACAATGCAGGAGTAAGGTGGAGTAGAGTAATAATGCAGAAGTAAGGTGGAGTAGAGTAACAATGCAGAAGTAAGGTGGAGTAGAGTAACAATGCAGAAGTAAGGTGGAGTAGAGTAACAATGCAGAAGTAAGTGGAGTAGAGTAGAGTAATAACAATGCAGGAGTAAGGTGGAGTAGAGTAAACAATGCAGAAGTAAGGTGGAGTAGAATAACAATGCAGGAGTAAGGTGGAGTAGAGTAACAATGCAGAAGTAAGGTGGAGTAGAATAACAATGCAGGCATAAGGTGGAGTAGAATAACAATGCAGGAGTAAGGTGGAGTAGAATAACAATGCAGAAGTAAGGTGGAGTAGAATAACAATGCAGGAGTAAGTAGAGTAACAATGCAGAAGTAAGGTGGAGTAGAATAACAATGCAGAAGTGGAAATAAACAATGGAGTAGAATAAACAATGCAGGAGTAAGGTGGAATAGATAACAATGCAGAAGTAAGGTGGAGTATAGAATAACAATGCAGAAGTAAGATGGAGTAGAGTAACAATGCAGAGGTAAGGTGGAGTAGAATAACAATGCAGGAGTAAGGTGGAGTACAGTAGACTAACAGTGGAGATGTAAAGCAGCAGTAGAGCAGAGAGTAGCAGCGGAAACAGTAAGGCACAGTGGAGTAGAGTGACGGTTGAGAAGTAAGGTAAAGAGGAGTACAGTGACAATGGCAAATAAGGCGGAAAGGAGTACAGTGACAATGGCAAATGAGTAAGGAATGGAGCACAGTGACAATGGCAAATAAGGCGGAATGGAGCACAGTGCACAATGGCAAATGAGGCGGAATGGAGCACATTGACAATGGCAAATAAGGCGGAAGGGAGCACAGTGACAATGGCAAATGAGGCGGAATGGAGCACAGTGACAATGGCAAATGAGGCGGAATGGAGCACATTGACAATGGCAAATGAGGCGGAATGGAGCACAGTGACAATGGCAAATAAGGTGGAAGGGAGCACAGTGACAATGGCAAATAAGGCGGAAGGGAGTACAGTGACAATGGCAAATAAGGCGGAAGGGAGCACAGTGACAATGGCAAATAAGGCGGAAGGGAGCACAGTGACAATGGCAAATAAGGCGGAAGGGAGCACAGTGACAATGGCAAAAAAGGCGGAATGGGGCACAGTGACAATGGCAAATAAGGCGGAATGGGGCACAGTGACAATGGCAAATAAGGCGGAATGGGGCACAGTGACAATGGCAAATAAGGCGGAATGGAGCACAGTGACAATGGCAAATAAGGCGGAATGGGGCACAGTGACAATGGCAAATAAGGCGGAATGGGGTACAGTAACAGCGGAGAAGTAAGGTAGAGTGGAGTACAGTAACAGCGGAGAAGAAAGGTGGAGTGGAGTACAGTAACAATGGCAGAGAAGTAAGGTGGAGTGGAGTAAGTGTAACGGCGGAGAAGGGTGGAAGTGGAGTAAGTAACAACGGCGGAGAAGTAAGGTGGAGTGGAGAGAGTGACAGTTGAGAAGTAAGGCGGAATGGAGTGTGAGTGGCAGTAAGGGCGGAATGGAGCACAGTGACGGAGAAGTAAGGTGGAGTGGAGTACAGTAACAGCGGAGAAAGTAAGGTGGAGTGGAATAAAGTAACGGCGGAGAAGTAAGGTGGAGTGGAGTAATGTAACGGCGGAGAAGTAAGGTGGAGTGGAGTACAGTAACAGCGGAGAGAAGTAAGGTGGAGTGGAGTAACAGTTGAGAAGTAAGGTGGAGTACAGTAACAGCGGAGAAGTAAGGTGGAGTGGAGTACAGTAACGGCGGAGAGAGAGTAAGGTGGAGTGGAGTAATGTAACGGCGGAGAAGTAAGGTGGAGTGGAGTACAGTAACGGCGGAGAAGTAAGGTGGAGTGGAGTAATGTAACAGCGGAGAAGTAAGGTGGAGTGGAGTAAACAGTTGAGAAGTAAGGTGGTGTAGTAGTAACAGCGGAGAAGTAAGGTGGAGTGGAGTAATGTAACAGCGGAGAAGTAAGGTGGAGTGGAGTAGTACAGCGACAGCGGAGAAGTAAGGTGGAGTGGAGTAATGTAACGGCGGAGAGAAGTAAGGTGGAGTGGAGTAATGTAACGGCGGAGAGAAGTAAGGTGGAGTGGAGTACAGTAACGGCGGAGAAGTAGGTGGTGGAGTGGAGTACAGTAACAGTGGAGAGAAGTAAGGTGGAGTGGTGGAGTAATGTAACGGCGGAGAAGTAAGGTGGAGTGGAGTAATGTAACGGCGGAGAAGTAAGGTGGAGTGGAGTACAGTAACGGCGGAGAAGTAAGGTGGAGTGGAGTACAGTAACAGCGGAGAAGTAAGGTGGAGTGGAGTAATGTAACGGCGAGAAGTAGGTGGAGTAAGGTGGAGTGGCAGTAACAGCGGAGAAGTAAGGTGGAGTGGAGTAAGTAAAGTTGAGAAGTAAGGTGGAGTACAGTACAGTAACAGCGGAGAAGTAAGGTGGAGTGGAGTACAGTAACAGTGGAGAAGTAAGGTGGAGTGGGCGGTAGTAAGGTAAGTGGCGTACAGAGAAGTAAGGTGGAGTAAGTGGAGTACAGTAACAGTGGAGAAGTAAGGTGGAGTGGAGCAATGTAACGGCGGGAGAAGTAAGGTGGAGTGGAGTACAGTAACAGTGGAGAAGTAAGGTGGAGTGGAGTGATGTAACGACGGAGAAGTAAGGTGGAGTGGAGTACAGTAACAGCGCGGAGACGTAAGGTGGCGTGAGTAATGTAACAGTGGAGAACTAAGGTGGAGTGGAGTACAGTAACAGTGGAGTAGTCAAATAGAAACTGACACGGATATCAGAAAATCCCTTGAAGCTTCATGCCTTAAAACTGTCCAACATTAAAAGCAAGGACTATAGGAAAGGAGTTCAAAGCCAGTGACTATTGTCCATCACAGACAGATACAATCTCAAAAGATGTCCTAAGCCTGATTCTAGAACACTCGAGACATTTTGCTAAAACGTGTCGGTTGGGACCTTCACAGTGTCATGAACGTGACCTCGTGTCTACTGCAACAACGATTGGTGGCCATTAAACCGACGACGCTTCTTGCTCTGATGACGAACTGTAGGCAGTTTGTGCGTCAGAGAAATGCTGCACAGCATCCAGAGTAAGGAATGACTCTCTGGGGAGTCTGTTGCATTTCTTATTGATAGTGGTGCTTCTGTCAACATCACTGATGAACAATTTTTTTTTCCCGCAGTCACGCAGTCACACAACGATCACAAAGCATGCTACGATCAATATCTAGTAAAACCTATGCCGGTGGAAATCGTACGACACTTTAAGTATTCTCAGCAAGTTTGGTACTACTGTCAAATCTTAAAATGTTCATACATTGTGTCACTCTTCAACGTCTGTTTTGATTTGAAGTCATGATACTCACAAAGAAAATCTGTTTTGAGCACTAACACTTGTCAAAAGCTTCAACTGACAAGTTTTGGTTTCGCTGCTTTACCGCACACAGCTGCCGACGCTCTCTACAGAGAAAATCTGCCGGCTGTTTTGTGGCACGGGGACAACGGAAAGATGTAAAAGATGTGACAAAATGAACAGACTACTTCAAGTGCAACAAAACAGTTAAAACGACTGAAACAAACGTTTACAACAATCTTAAGAGACAAATTAATTCAAAGCCCGAAGGAAAAAAAATCTCCTGCATATACGTATTTTGTTCTGTTGCATGCTCATCCGGCAAATATTTTATCATTTCCAATCTGAAAACATCACACGTTTATCCCGTCGCATGTTTCTGTACATGGTACTTAACCGATTATTTAATGGTTTGAAGTATGTGTATCCAAGTGCATACATTCAAACTTCGGTTGTTGCCTTCTTATTTTAATTTCATGATGTAGGCCTACTTATTGACTAGTTCAAACGCATTTCCAAGTTTGAAACTCTTGGGAAAGCAGTGATATCTGCACGCGTATCCTTACTATGGATTACTTTATGTAAATAGAGATGGAGTCTTATAAGCAGTCTAAGTGTAAGAAGACCTGAATTTTATTTACGTTCTCGTTACCTGTCACAGTAAAAATTCATAGCCTCTGGCTGACAGTACAGTGTCTGTTGTCTTTTCATAAACAACTCACCACGTCCCCTCTCCCTCGTACCGTATGGGTCCATCTTCCAGCAACAGAATGCAGAGCTGCACGGCACAATGAATCTCACACCAGATCCAAAGATCGACAAAGGAAAAGATGAATTTCTGGTAATTGAGCTATCAGTTCCCGACCATCACAAAAAAATTGTTTGAATTGACCTGATAGTGTTTATTATGTTGTTTTCATTTGATTATACAGTTTAAACTTAAAAGCATAATCATACTGTGTACAGAGCAGGTTTAAAGGCTGCTGCATGAGTTATCGTAAAAGATGACAAAATGTCATATAAGACTGACCCTTCTGGGGAGCGTGAGGAAGGGGGAGAGGGGAATCGCTTCCAATTTTTTTTATGTTGCAGAAGGTCCGACATAAGATATTTTACAATGCTAAAACATTTGACGTCTATGAAGAGAAACAAGATGGTCGTACCAGCCCGATATGGCGATTCCTTGGCAGCAAACACATGCAATCCAAATTTGGTCGCCATCTCAAAGCGACAAAGTGTAACACACAATTATGGCACAGACGTGCAGTACTTACGATCAACCAAACAAAATGACGGAACTAATCCTGATGCTAAATGCACGTTTCATAATATGTTATCTGTTTAATAGTCAATTGTTTTATGTTGTTGCGAAATTGATTTGTGGAACGCGCCAACAGTTCAGGCTATAAATTGCTTTTCTAGACGGAAGAAGCATGAAATGTTTTGAGTACTCCTTCGCGGACTGTAAATGAGCGCAGGTTTTTCTTTTAATCAGGTCTTACATTTACATACCTCAAATATCTGTTGCATGACATATCCCCGTGTTGTTTCTAACTCTGATCTTCAATTGCTTATATTTGAGCAGCCCTTTTGTACGCATGGGGGCCACTTTTGAGAATCGCCTGTATTTCTCTCCGGGCACTGCAATCAATATTGAACCTGGTTGCCGCTAAAACAGACACCATTTATTGAATCACGAGTTTTGGCACACACACACACACACACACACACACACACACACACACACACACACACACACAACGAAATATATAAACTGGGCCGATACGCCTTTATTAAATTGACAAGCACAAGGTGGTGAAGAAAAAAAACAAAAACAACAGAAAAGACAGTACAGTTCTTTGAATGAAGCTGAACAGATAGCTACCTACAGCCTGACATTGTTGTTACAGAGCTGACACAGTATCCCTGTCTCCATTGTTTGATCTCTCTCTCTCTCTCTCTCTCTCTCTCTCTCTCTCTCTCTCTCTCTCTCTCTCTCTCTCTCTCACAGTTAATAGTTTGAGCTATATGTTTTTGCTTGCTTGAAAACTCTCAATTTCAAAACCTATCCAAAGAATTCAGATTTTTTTCTATTCCTAATCGTGGCTACAATATTTTTTGGACAAAGAGTAAGCCATCATACTTTTTAAAAAAATACAGGGAGTGACATCAAATACACAATTCTAATTTCTGAGACAGCAGTGGTCATCAAGCACAGGGGTTTTTTTTCTTCTTCTTTTCATTAAGAACCACACCTATTATACCGAGGTTTTTCAAGGTTTCCTATCAATTACATTGACGTTCTTGAAAAAAGTTACAGTAGGCCCAAATGAATTTCATATTTCTGAAGGAGTCACAGTAAAATGCTGACATATTTGAGGGCGTCACATTCATTATACTAATACTCTAGGAGACTCAGTAATTATACTGATCTGTGTTAGACCGAGTCACTTTAAGTACACTTTGTGTCTGAAGGAGTCACAATAATCACACGTTTTTATGCGAGGCGTATCATACTGCTTTTGAGGGAATCACAATATTTATGATGGATTTTTTTTTTTAACGAGTCATTCTTCTGGTGTTGTTGTTGCGAAAATCACTGTAATAACACGGATCTTTTTGATCGAGTCATATTATAGTGATTGATGTCTTCGAAGGAGTCAGTAATGACCTGGAATTTGTTTGTTTTTGTTTTAGTGCGTCATGATGTACACTGCTGTTTTTTGCGGGAATCATATAAATGACACAAACGTTTCTGTGGCAGTACATTTTTTTTGCCAGAACCACAATACTTATACAGATCTACTTGAGTGATTAAGGGAAATTACGCAGAAATTTTAGGGAATCAGTGCCACAGTAACTACACGGATGCTTCCGGGGGCGTTATGGTCAGTACACTCGCTTTTAGAGAGTCCCTTTGTAATTACACAGGTGTTGTGTTTCTTCTAGGAGTCACATTAGTTACACTGTTTTTGATGGAATCGCGGTAATCACACAGATGTTTAAGGGAAATCTCACTAATTACGGATGTTTCTGAGAGCCTTTGACAACCATACCAATATTTTAAAGGGAGCCATAATGGTAATTATACCGACATCTCTGAGGGCGTCGCAGAGTTATGTCATACTGTTTTTGAGGGACTCACAGTAATAACACGGATCTGTTTGAGTAATTCACGATAATTACACTGATATTCATGAGGGAATTAAAGTAATTATGTGGATTTTTTTAGGCAGTCAAATTAATCATGGTCATTTCATTAGGGAATTACAGTAATTACATAATTTTCTTCAGGAAGTCGACATTAATTCTACGGTTCTTTAGGAAATCAAACCAATTTTACTGATTCTTAGAGAGTGTTACAGTAACTACAGTCTGTTTTTGAGGGAGTCGTAGTAATCATAACGATTTCATTTTGAGGAGACAGTGATTAAACCGATATTTCTGAGAGTCATGGCATTTATACTGCTGTGTTTAGAGATCTAGTTGCAAAGTGAGACGACTGCAGCCGGATATATAAACAAATCTCAAATGAATGTTTGCGAACCGCCAAGAGAAACGTGGACAAAAGTCACAAGACAAAACACTTCATTTTGAGGAGACAGTGATTAAACAAATGTTTAAGTGAGTGTCGAGGTAATCATACCGACTTTTTTAGGGAGTCACTGAAATTGTCTTGTGACTCGTTTGTCCACGTTTCTCTTGGCGGTTCGCTAACATTTATTTAAGATTTGCTTTTAGAGAGTCAAAGGAACTACACAAATGTTTAAGTGAGTATCGAGGTAATCATACTGACTTTTAGGGAGTCACTGAAATTGCAAAGACATTTCTTGAGGGAACTGCATCAATTACGCTGCTTTTAAAAAAGAATCACAGCAATCACACAGATATTAAAGAGGCAGCTACAGTTTCTTGAGAAAGACATGGTAATTAAGCTAATGATAAGCGGCAATTGCAATAATTAAACACACATGTTTCTAAAAGAGTCATGGCAAATACGCCGATATTTGTGAAGTAGTCACCGTTATTATATGGAAGGTTTTAAGGAAGACATGGTAATTTAGGTGTTTTTTTTTTTTTTAACCAGCCCATTTTATTATTTTCAAGGAAGGAAGCGCAGTATTTATAAGGATCTGTTTGATAGATTCATGGTAATTACGTATGCATTTCTCAGGGAGTCATATAATAAATAACATGGAATTTTAGCACTGAATTTACTGATACTGATGACTAAAGTAGTAACACACATCTGTTAGCGAGTCACGTGAATTACATGAATGTTTCTATGACAGTCACTATAATTATATCAACGTTTTTGAGGAATCGCGTGAATTACTCGGATTTTTTTTTTTTTTTTTTAAGATTCTTGATAATCGTAATAACATTTTTTTCAAAAAGTTATAATTATCATAATAATTTGGAAGAAGTTGCATAATTGTACTGACATTTTTTGAGGGAATCGTAGTATCCACACTAATGTTTTTCAGGGAGTCGCAATATCCACTTCATTTTGTTCAAAGTCACAGTGATCACACTGTTTTTTTTTAGGTAATTACGGTAATCATACTGATGTGTTATGCAGAGTCACGTCGACCATCCTAATCCTTGATAGGGAGTCACAGAAATCATACCGATGTTTTTAGGTATCACAGTAATGACACTGACGTTTTTTTCTGGCAGTCACAGTGGGATGCTTTGGGAGAAGTCACGGTGATTATACTGACGCTTTGACGGACGTCACAGCGAATATACTAACGCCTTTACTGGGGGCTGCAGTGATTCACTGTTTTTTTTTTTTGACAGTGACCACACTGATGTTTACTACCGAGTCGTAGTGACTCACTACGTCAATGACGGCGCTGATTTGCTCTGTTCGGACAAAGAGTCACGTCGGTCTCACCTTTCACACCAGCGACCTCTGAAGCTGTGCCCGGTTGTCGTCTGAGTCCGGTCCTCTTCCACTCCCTTCCTCGTCTTCACCAGGCTGTTTCGCCTCGCGCACGAGAAGCTGGGGCTGCTTCAACGAAGCAATCTATCCTCGCCAACAGGGGTTTGGAAAGGGGGGGGGGGGGGGGGGGGGGGGGGGGGGGGGGGGGGGGGGGGGGTGGGAGGAAGGGGCAATGCCGCAGGCAGCAGCACAAATCACAGGCCAACAAAATTGCCACCAGCACACAAGACAGATTCTGGCTTTTTCCGCAGAGAAGAGACTTCGTTGTCACACGGTGAATACGCGAAAATGCCCCCCCCCCCCCCCCCCCCCCCCCCCCCCCCCCCCCCCAAGACTTGTCTCCGTGTTTGGTTTCTCTGTTTTTTACGGCCGTCTGATGCACTTAGTTCTTTTTTTTTTTATAATCTGAAACGTAATTTTTTTTTTCAGTGTCAGTCGTGTAACAAGTAACAAACTCAACTAAACGGGAATTCTTAGACTGAAGCCGATTTTCGGTCTGGTATATCTACTGTATAGATCGATGCCACTCCAGGAAAGATTTTAAAAAAAGGAAATGAAAGTGAATTTAAAGCAACACCCCAGCACGCTTTGAAAAAAAAAAAAAAACAAAACATTAAAAACCTACGGAAAATGGCAAAAGCCACAGAGAAACGGGCTGTAAAAACCAATGTCTTGATTTCGAAGCACGGATAAAAGAATTGAACAGCAAGCATGCCTTTAATGTGATGAAGTTCAAAAGATTGCCGCAAACTATGGTTAAACGTGAAAGGGTGAGAACTGTGCTACCCGTAATGGAGTAACAACAATGTAGTGGAAGCCTGATGGCAAATTTACAAAGAACTGCACAATAACCACACTACCAACTGCGTCACCACACGAATCTCATCACGCTCCAATTTAAGCAGTGAATTGGGTCCGCATCCAACACAGATTAACAGTTACTGATGGGCTAACAGAAGTACTGTACCACGAAGAATTTGGTGTCATCAAGGCACAGATTAGTCTCTGTCAAACAGTACTGGTAACAAACGATAGACATAACCTCCAACAACTCATCTCCCCAATAAAGAAACGTGACTCTTACCGGAATAGCAGGACCACCAGTGGAAACAGCTGTCCAAACAAAGTGATGACGAAGATCGTGTTGAAGAGGGCCAAAGGGAAGAAAATTCTTGCATAAGACGATGTAAGATCCAGACCAAAAAGGAGTCCCTCTCCAGGAATTTGCGCGTTTGGGCATCGGACGGTACACCGATTGTTCGTGAAAATGAAAATGACCAGGACGTTTTCAATCAAATCGGCAGGCCGTTCTGATAAATTTTCGTCAAGTCGTACACAGCAGTCAATTTTCAGATCAAGCTGCTTCCAGTTTGTCGGTTACTAAGAAATGATTTCGAATCAACATTCAGCTTACTCCACATTCATAGTGTTTACTTCAGCACTGTGAATGCAACATCCCGTTCAAGGATACTATCTCAGTGGTTCTATCCAACCCATAACCTCAAGTTGTTTTTTTTTTCCTGGGGCAGCGTACGCTCGGTTTTTGACTGCTTTAGACCGTTAAAAGTCAAGTAAACCAAGATTTTTCAGTCCAATCTTAGAGTCTCCCATTCCCCGACCCCCCGACCCTCTTGCCCAGAGAAGAGTCTCCATTCATTTAAACTGAGTCTCCATTAACCGAAAGGAGACCTTTCTCCAGGGAAAAAAACCAAAACTCTGGGGGAAGGAGTATGTGCGTGTGTGTGTGGGGGGGGGGGGGGGGGGGGGGGGGGCGGAGGCCGAGGACCTCTGCAAGAACACCTTGCTTCTGTCTAGTCAGTCACCAGGTCTGCACAGTAGCCCCGCATGTAAAGTCCAGTGCGCGTCAACTGATCAATTAAATCATTACAATTAGTTCTCTCTGGGTTTCAAATCAGCGGTCATGTTACGAGATGCCACTCTGAGATAAGCTTTTTGATTTATTTCAAACTGCTAGCAGCTGATCAATTAAATAATTAGAATTAGTTCTTTGGGGTTTCAAACCAGCTGTCATGTTACGAGATGCCACTCTGAAATAAGCTTTTTGATTTATTTCAAATTGCTAGCAGCATTTACATTGTTCTTTGTTTGGGATGGTAGTAACCGAAGATTGAAAAAAAAAAAAAAGCTTACTCCCTAAGCAACCAAAATTCTGTCTTACAGATCTCCAAAATGTCCTGCTGATCTTTCCTTGAGCTAGGACATGTACCCTAAACGTTTGAGTTTTTAAACGAAACATTGTATTTGAACAGATCCCTCACACTGAGACTGGCGATAGAGAACCACCTTCTGTGGCGACGCCATCTCTACCACAGCTACATCGACTTCTGTCGGGCCTGTACCACACAGGGCATACCGAACAGCTCTTTTGATCCAATGGCTAAAAGTTCAATTCCCTGCTGAGACGGACAGATTAGAGGAGATTCTCTCTTCACAGTCAACGTGTGTGCAGATTCCAGTTGTCCGTAAGTCCCCCAGGGCGACACTTTGAACCAAAGACCCGTTTGCGAATTCATGCATTTAAAAAAAAAAAAAAAAAGGGGGGGGGGGGGGGGGAGGGGGGGGAGAGGGGAGAAAGATAAACAGTACCCGCTTTAAAATTCATTGACCCGTCCTCTGTAGAAGAGCAGGCAATCGTGTGTTTGATGGGATGGACGACGTTAAAAAAACACACACGTGCACACGAAGATGGAATACGGATACCTTCCATGCCTCGCTTGAGCCAATAAACAGCGCTGTTGGTAAACACGTGACCATGCCTCGTTTGAGTCAATGACGGCACTGTTCGTGAACACGTGACCATGCCTCGTTTGAGCCAATGAACGGCGCTGTTGGAGAACACGTGACCATGCCTCGTTTTGAGCCCTCGTTTGAAATGAACGGCGCTGTTGGTAAACACGTGACCATGCCTCGTTTGAGCCAACGAACGGCGCTGTTGGAGAACACGTGACCATGCCTCGTTTGGGCCGATGAACGGCGCCTCATGGTAAACACGTGACCATGTCTCGTTTGAAAATCAAACTGGAGATGGATACCGGCAGAGCCACTTGAAACTGTTGGCGTGGTAGTAGCTTCTTCGTTTCTAATCGACTGATTCCTAGACAGTTTGACCCGATGGGTGCACAGGCTAAGGAAACCAGGCATCCAAACCCAGGCTGCGGGGGGTCTGACCAGCAAATCAATTTCTGCGCCGGTCGGGCAGTGCAATTGCTCAGGCCTGCATTATTTTGTTGCCGACATTTGATCGTGATATTCGGAACGCTAACCGCTCTCAATTCTATGCATTTGTCCGTAATGCGTGTTTCACTTGAAAATATTGTCGTACGATAAAGGCTGTAGATGGTTCGCTTCACGCGGGACGAAACCGCGGGCAGAAGATTCCTACGGCCTCTGCTGACAAAACGGTATGGAATGAACATCACGAAAGAATCCAATCAGGATTACGATCAGATTCCCTAAGGGATGGAGGACGTGACTTTGTGGGAGAAAAATGAGAACAGTACATACTAAGATTTTGCTTCTGATCTCTTGCTCTTTATCTTATTGTTTCTCTCGTCTGAGTCGAGCATTAAGTAGACAGGAAACGAAACGAAGCCAATTTATAAACTATGTGAAGTATTTTCCCATACAACACCCTTAATCCTGTTTCTTTTGTGACAGCCTTTGATCTCAGACATCTTTTTTTTTCATCTAAATTACGGTCAAGCTTTCTGTGGGAAAAGCGTAATGCGCATAGGATGACTGATTCCTTTCAGTTTAGATATTTCCTTGATGCGGTCACGCTCACGTCGTCCAGCTCTTGTTGTTCTTCTCTCTGTATTCATTGGATCCAGAGTTGGTCAAACTGTCCCTCTATAGCATCCCTTCTTTTTTATTTTGCATGTGTTTACAAATATATCTGAGTACACGGGTGGTTGAATACGGTGATCTTTCTAACGATTGGTAGAGACTTGCTGCAGCGTTCACCTGTTGTTGAACTCTCATATCGTCCCACGTTAGCAAGTGATGCAGATGTTTAGAATGTATTTGATTGTTTGTTTTGTTCGTCTAAAGAAGTACCTTGGTCGTAATCTGCTGCCTTTCCTGGGCCTGGATTTGTAGCTTGATGAGAAAGGGTGTCACAGACGAAAATCTGTTCTGCTAAGGCAGTGCAGGGTGGTTTTGATTTTACTCTACTTGTCGACAGAGAAGTTCACTCACGATTCCTTTGTCCACGATTCTGGTGTATTTGTAAAAAGGTATAGAACTATCAAAAGCAATAGCCAAGACGTACTAGAAAAGCACTCTCTTGTTAAACAGAATCGTAACTGCACGTGACTGGGAACAAAGAGAGAGCTCTCTGGGTAAAATCGTCACGACAAACTACGATCTAGTGTCATAAGACAAATGAAATAAACAAACGCTCTTAAGACAAACAAATCACTTAGCTATTTCATATCACACAGTCCAGCTTGTGTTAATCACAACTTAAGAAAACTGACAGGAAAGCGCCGGGGCCAAATCTGAAGAGGTGTGAATTTACCACGACGTAGACACTGGTCGACAGGAAACAACACTTCTTCGATCTCTTCCCCTACTTTTATCCCCCAAGTATTGATTGGGTCTAAATATAGTTCTTCCCCGCTATCATCGGCGATACCCACCTCTCCCCTGTGTGTGTGTGTGTGTGTGTGTGTGTGTGTGTGTGTGCGTGTGCTGTGTGTGTGTGTGTGTGTGTGTGTGCGCTACTGTGTGTCTGTGTGTGTGTGTGTGTGTGTGTGTGTGTGTGTGTGTGAGAGAGAGAGAGAGAGAGAGAGACATGTGTGTGTGTGTGTGTGTGTGTGTGTGTGTGTGTGTGTGTGTGTGTGTGTGTGTGTGTGCGTGCGCGCGCGCGTACTGTCTTCTGTGCGTGCGTGTGTGTGTGTGTGTGTGTGTGTGGGGGGGGGGGGGGGTAGCGCGAGAGAGAGAGAGACAGTGTGTGTGTATGTTAGCGTGAGAGAGAGAGAGAGAGAGAGACAGACAGACAGAGAGAGAGAGAGAGAGAGACAGAGAGAGAGCGTGTGTGTGTGTTTCCCCTGTTCCCCCTCTGACTCTCTTCTTCTTCTCCCCCCCCCCCCCCCCCCACCCTCTCTCTCTCTCTCTGCGTTTGTGTGTACGCGCGCTCATGTGTGTGTGTGTGTGCGTGTGCGTGTGTGACTGTGTGTGTGTGTGTGTGTGAGCGTGTGTGTGCTATCATGATCATGATCATTCTCTCTCTCTCTCTCTCTCTCTCTCTCTCTCTCTGTGACCGGGACTGTCGTTGGAGGAGAGAAGAGAGCTATATTTAGAAGGTTATCCCTGGCCAAGAACCTCATTTCTGCACCACCAATAGCCCCCCCCCCCCCCCCCCCCCCCCCCGTCTCCCTCTTCCCCCATGACCAGCACCATCACGAGCACGGCTGGCGCCCACAACAAAGATAGGGGGAGGGGATTACTTTCTGCCTTCCAGACTCCATTTGCAACCATCAGGGGGGATCGGAATTTGGACGTTTGCCCATCATTTACTGTTGGGTTGGAGATTTTGTTTGAACAGGTTTCTTCCGCCATATTTCAGTTTCAGATCATAATCCGGAATTCAAATTTTCAAATTAACTATTTAAATAAAAAAAAAACAGACAAAAGGTGGGTTGGGGTGGGGGTTGGGAGGAGGGTGGGGGGTGGGGTGGGGGGAAAGGGACTGGTTTGAATTTATGCCAGACACGGCGGTGAAAATATGACCAAAATGATGATTTTTCACGATTTGGGTTTTCGGTGGATTTTGAATCTCTGACATCTCTTTTGACCAGTACGTTAAGTGGTGTGTGTGTGTGTGTGTGTGTGTGTGTGTGTGTGTGTGTGTGTGAGAGAGAGAGAGAGAGAGAGAGAGAGAGAGAGAGAGAGAGAGAGAGAGAGCGGTAACATTGAAAAAGCTGCTAACAAAGATTGCTTACTGAATCACGAAAGTGTTCAGTTTGTTCATTTCGATGAAATCTTTCAAATTCCCAGCCATGACAACGGGAATTTTCCGAAAGCTAGGCATGTTATATATCGTCTGAAATTAGCCTGTCAAGCAGTAAATAATTTCCAATGATGTAAGATTTCGTCATTACGTTTCAAAGCTGTTAAGGAGCCTTGGTGTTTTTTTTTCAGTTTGCTCTTTGTGCCTCTGGCTCTGTTCACCAAGGACTGAGATAAGGGTCTTGCGAGCGTTCAAATCTGACATGATTTACTGTCCCATGTCTCGCCTTGGTCAGCAGAAGATTGTCCTGGGGGTGCTTTCAGGCAGTGACCGACTTCTGAAGCTCAAAGAGTCTGGTTTTTCAGTGTGTCATCTGCGTGTTTGGCCACGACCTCTAAATTCCTCTGAGTCATGGTCCGTCAAAGAATGGTGGAGGTCTTACGGAAGCAGGAACCGTGGTGTTCGGTGCGTTCTTTCATTTGATCTGTCTGTAGGGTACAGCAGGGGATGTTCAGGAAGTTCGATGCCCAGGTGGTTCGTCATCGTGGATTGTGGGTATTATTAGGAAGTAGGCGCTCGTTTAGAATACTGGTTAGCTCTGGGGTTCATATTCTGTTACAAGGTTCATTGAGTTTCACGACAAGGCTGAAGAAGTGCAAGTCGCCATGGTTTGAACTTCTGTACGGATGTGGAAATTGTGCGTTGTGTAACTGGAGACGTAATATAAGTATGTCTCTATCTGTGTGGACACTTCAGCCTGTCAGGGCACTGGTTGTTGGTGCCTGTGCGGGTGGACGCCACAGCTGTCACAGCTGCAGGGTCTGGAACACAAAAATCTCCGGCCCTCCTGTGGGATGCATGGCTGCTCTGGTTCCCAGCGTCAGGTATCTGTGGAACAAAAGCACAGAACAATGGTACCAAAAGAGATGCTTCAGGGAAGGTCTGCTGTTCCTGCAGTGTTCCCTAGTGATCACATGGTACTTGCCGTGTATCCCTTGTTGCGCCTGTCGGGGCAACCGGATCACGTGGCTCGTACAGAACGCCCCGTGGGACTGACGTCAAATTCGTGAGTTCGGTGATTCTGAAACTAGTTCCTCCACAAGACCTTTCGGTTGACGTGTATTTCACAAGGGTTTTCTGGAACTGCCCATGGAATTCGAACCGTGCTGGATTTGTCACCACAACTCGGGTTTTCTCATCCCTACACATCATTCAACATCCCTGCATGTGTTTGAATCGGTCAGTCACGTAGTGTTGCGTTTGATCGGTTTATGAACTGGGGACAGATCAAAGATGTAGGTAGATGCACATATCTGTATATGTATATGTATATATCTGTCTGTGGTGTCGCCAGTGGCAGTTATTCTGGACAGTCCCCTTTCCCCAGTGAGTTTATCAATCAAGGTGATGTTTCCTGAGTAATCCGAGTTGCTGGTTGTCTTCAGCTGCGTTTCACTGTCTAAGGCAGTTAGACGAGCTGGCTGGTGTACATCCATGACTCTGTTCGCAGGGGATCCTCCTCTTTTTTTTTCAGAACAGGTCACAGAGCAAGACAACGGGAAGCATCAGTGGCCTGCCAACGGTCAGCTTTGGACCAGACTGACCATGTCTCAGTAGTTGGCAGTCATTTGAGCAAGAACTGGAACTTCGTTAGTGGCAATGTGAGGCGACCGCAAAGGTGGAATATATAAACAAATCTTTTTAAAAAAAAAAAAAAAAAAAAGGTAAAATAACTCTGCCAAACTACGTCGACAAACGAATCAAAAGACAAAACACGACGCGTTTCAACTTCTTAGGTACTTCTTCAGGCAAGATAAACACACTCAGGACATCGAAAATGAACAACAAGTGATCATCTTTGTCACAAATTCGGCACAAGATGGGCGTTGGATAACTTCTCTCGGGTTTTCGATCCTGCCATTGAGAAATGCCAATGAAAGTGATCCACTTAAGATCTGCATCCTGAGTACATATTCTTGTTCAGATCCTTGGGGGGCATGGCCTAGATAAGGCCCAAAGAATAGGCTAGAAAGTAACTGAGGTCGTGACCTTGGCTTCGGTGACAGATGTCAAGGGCTGAAAGTTTTCACCACTCTGTCATATTCTCTAGCCTATCATTTGGGTAAGGAGTGAATGCCTGTGTGGGCTCACGAACTCACTGAGAATGCCCAGAGCCCACGCCGTCAGGAGTGGATGTTGAAGCCCTGTGACCAACACTGTGCCAGGGAGAGGTATGTTCCGTGCAGATATCTTTCAAAAAGGTTGAGCAAGATGTCTTTCCCCCCCCGTTTTTGAAAAAGTACAAGAATATGGAGGGCAGGGGGGGGGGGGCAGGGGAGGAGGCGACATTAAGAGAACATGTCAAACATCGATATCAACTTTGTTAGAGCCGTAGTGCTCATACATACCTCAGCTCTGGTAAAAGACAATCTAGACAGTTGCATTATTTTCACATAGTACGCAGTAATTAACTGTGCATGAAAAGATTATTTATGTCGATAGTATTTCTTTTCTTTTTTTGCTGTCTCTTATGTTCTGTCTCTGTAGTATTGCTACAATCGTGCTCTTCTGAACACACACACACATACACACATACACGCGCGCGCGCGCGCGCGCGCGCACACACACACACACACACACACACACACGGGCGCGCGCACACACACACACACACACACACACACACACACACACACACACACACACACACACACACACACACGCACGCACGCAGGCAGGCACGCACATACTAGCTGTCTCGGTACCAGCAATCTACGGGGAGCAGTTGATACCAGGCTACCACTGGGCAACCCAGCAAGAAAGACGCTGCACTGCGGCTTGGGTCACTTTGATAGTGTCAAGTGGTGCCGGTTCTACCCAGTATGAGCAGAATGTCACCAACTCACCGTGCAAGCGAAGACAACTATTTCATCGCTGAACCAGTGTGTGTGACGGCCCCTCCATCCCCATCCATAGAGCGCGCGCTTCAGCGTTTATCCATCATTCTTCCCTTCCCCCCCCCCCCCCCCCCCCCCCCCCCCCCCCCCCCCCCCCCCCCCAGGACAGTGTGGAAGACTGCGACGTGAACACAGGGTGGACATGAACACGGAGAGGACATTGGAACTGAGGATGCCAGAACAGCAGGGCATGATGCGCCATTGAACCTTGATATTCAAAAAAACAAACAAAAAAACAAAACCAAAAAAAAAAAAAGGAAAAAAGAAATCTCTAGATTTCCGCCTGCAGTCGTCTCACTTTGCAACTAAAATAAAATTTTAAAAAAAAGAAGAAGAAGAAGAAGAAGAAGAAGAAGAAGAAGAAGAAGAAAAAGAAGAAAGAAAAAAATAAGTGAGGAATAAGTGTGAGAAGAAGATGAATCGACGGAGTCCAAATGATGACGAGTCCGAAGACTCTACGACAAAGTTGTATTCGACTTTTTCCTTACGTGAACACATCGGACCCCCTAGCAAGCCCAGAGAAGAATTCCTGCAGCACTGCTACTCAGAATATGACCGACGGGTTATTGGAAACAGATTATCTTCTGTAAAATCATCTTTGCAGCACAGTAGGACATCTCCAAGACGCTTCGTTGTTATGTCCAGTAGCTAAGCGACGTTACAAGGGAAGCCACTCTTGGATTACAAAATATAACAACATGTAGCAAATAGTGTTGCTTCCCCTTGACATCTCCCTCTTTTTCTTTTAAAGTTGTGAAATTATTCTTTTCACCTGCTCTCCTTATGATTATCATTATGGTTATTATGATTATCAGTAGTAGAAGTAGTAGTAGTAGTTGTTGTTGTTGTAGTAGTAGCAGTAGTGGTAGTGGTAGTAGTAGTTGCAATAGTAGTAGTGGTGGTGGTGGTAGGGGTAGCAGCAATAGTAGTACTGTCACGTTATTGTTATTATCATACGTAATAGTAATAGTTATGTTAAAATTATCATCGGCATCGTTATTATCATTATGATTTTTATCATCATCATGGTTGTCTTACTACTGCTATTACGACGACGACGACGACGATGATGACGATTAGCACTTTCATCATCCACAGAATATGATGAACTTGATTCGATTTGGGTTGTTTTTTTTTTTTCTAGATGTCTATGCATTAGCACATTTCTCAGATCTTAATTTATGATCTTTCCATTTCCTATGTCATCACAATCAGTACTGTTAATTTCATTATTATGATTATTATCATAACCACTGATATATCTCTTAGAGTCTATCTAACTATCTTTCCCATTATCCATCTCCTCCTGTATTTTTTCTTCTCTCTTTTCCCACTTCCGTAACGCAGACAGCTGAAGGCGCCACGAAAGCAAAAAGACAGTGGACGAGAGGTAATGAAAAAACAAAATCAGTAGAGTCAAACAGAACGAAAAAAAAAAAAAAAAAAAAAAAAGATGATCGTAGAACTTCCTGCAGGCAGGAACACAGTTTCTATCGAACGATTCCCCGGCATCACGCGAAGACAGGAACGCAGTGCCAAGTGTCACACTGAACAGCTGAATGCGAAGGGTTCTTCCGAGTATAGGCAATAAACTGCCTTGCAGGACATCTCTCTCTCTCTCTCTCTCTCTCTCTCTCTCTCTCTCTCTCTCTCTCTCTCTCTCCCCCCCCCCCCCCCCCCCCCCACAGCGCGCGCATGCACGTGCGTCAGGTAAGTGTGTGTGTGTGTGTGTGTGTGTGTGTGTGTGTGTGTGTGTGTGTGTGTGTGCGTGCGTGCGTGCGTGTGTGTGTTTGCGCTTGTGTGCTTGTGTGTATGAAAGGGATCGCACGCACGCGCAAGAGAGAGAGAGAGAGAGAGAGAGAGAGAGAGAGAGAGAGAGAGAGAGAGAGAGAGAGAGAGAGAACATCTGTGTGTTCCTGTGCCGCGTATACACCTTTGTGTATAGTGTGTGTGTTTGTGCGTGAGTTTGTGTGTGCTTGCGTCTGTGTGTGTGCGCGTGTGCGTGAATGTGTGTGTGTGCGCGCGCGCGCGCGCGCGCGTGTGTGTGTGTGTTTCAGGTCCGACTTACAGCAAGGTGTAGTGACGCCCTTTCCTAGAGAATGAGAGAGAAATCGTACCTCAGGAAGGAATTTTCAGGGCTTCTGAGTAAACCTTGACGACTTCGTTTTTCATATTGGAAGTGTTGTTTCTTTTTAGCCATCACGAACACTCCCTTTCATGCCGCGGTGAAGGCCCTGAAATGGCCCTTTGTGGTCGGCTGGGCTATCAACATCACCTTTCTGTCTGTCTGTCTGTCTCTCTCTCTCTCTCTCTCTCTCTCTCTCTCTCTCTCCCCTCTCTCTCTCTCTCTCTCTCCCTCTCTCTCTCTCTCTCCCTCCCCTCTCTCTCTCTCCCCCCCTCTCTCTCTCCTCTCTCCCCTCTCTCTCTCTCTCTCTCTATGCGAATTAACTTTCCGACAGGCTCGAAGCTATGAAAGGGAGCTTTCTCCCAAGACACCGAGCACGATCATTTCGTGCAACCAACGGAGACGAGGTCACACTGATTTAATCAAGCAGGTGTTTGTACAGTCAATGACTCACTGACTGACAGCTTTGTCGCTCGTGGCAAAAAAAAAAAAATCAATTCTGGCACATCTTAGTTAATACCTCCAGAGTTAAAAAAAAAAAGAAGGTAATGAATACAAAAGAGAAATAATATATGTAGCATGCCTTTGTATGTAGTCTTACTCTTCGCAATATTTTTGTCAGTGTGACTTTACTGTTTCAGGAGACCGCCCGGTCTACATGATCTAAAGCACTGTGTGTGTGTGTGTGTGTGTGTGTATGGAAGGGTGGGACAGTGTGATTTGTGTAAAGAATAAGACAGGGAGGGAGACAGAATTAAACACGCGTCAAGTTCTCAGACCAAGTCACGTTGGGATCCACCTCCACACATCGATTGTGTGTGTGTGTGTGTGTGTGTGTGTGTGTGTGTGTGTGTGTGTGTGTGTGTGTGTGTGTGTGTTGGGGGGAGGGTTAGGGGGACGGGGAGTCAACCCACCTCCTCCCTCCTCCCGTATTCCACTTGTCTGCTTCCTCTCTCGTGCATGCCTCCATTTTCCTCCTTTCTTTGAGAAGGAAGTCTAAAACCGATGGCGAAACCCCATACTTCCTCCCTTCCCAGACCCCCCCCCTCTCTCTCTCTCTCTCTCTCTCTCTCTCACACACACGCGCGCGCGCGCGCGCGCACGCACATACGCACGCGCGCGCGCACACACACACACGCACACACAAAGGCGGACACGCGCATACGCACGCAAGATTACCTACGTACACATGCGCATGCGCGCGCGCGTGTCCAACATCACCATCACCACCACTCCTCTTCCTCCATCACACAAACTCAACCGGCGCGGCTCCAATCTCTGCGTCACAGTCCTACCCTTTCCCTTTCCCTCCTCCCTCCAACCCGCTTCCTTTTCCTACCCCTCCCCTCCCATCCCGCCCCCAAACCCTTCCTCCAAGCCCGTCCCCTCCCTCCCCTCCCTCTCCCGTTATCCCTTCCCACCAGATTCATCCTTGCCTCCCCCCACCCCCCCCCAGCACCGCCACCACCCTCCCTTTATCGAAGGAGCGGCAGTTGGATCGGTTCCGTTGGTGGAAAAGGCGAAACCAGGTTAGGGCTGGTGATCGATGTGAGTGAGTTTGCTGGGAATAGAGGGATAGAGAGACTGACTGCAGATAGTCTGTCACACACACACACACACACACACACACACACACACCACCGCTTCCGTCTGTTGCACTACCCCCCCCCCCCCCCCCCCCCCCCCCCCCCCCCCCCCCCCCCCCCCACCCCCCCCCCCACCCCCCCCCCCCGCCCATCACCACCACCACCACCAGCAGCAGCAGCTACAGACTACCGCTACATGTGTGCACATGTGTGCCCTTCTCTCATAGTCCGTAGTCCGCCGTTCCGGTAGTGCACCCCACTACCGGTAAGATCACGGTCCACTGCTGGGTCAGTGCGCTGACGTCCCATCACGCACAGGTCACCACTGCTAGGTCGGAGTACCCAGCACCGCCAGTCCATCGCTATATCCGTGCACCTGCCTAACACCACCCACAAGACACCACTAGTTAAGAGCACCTCCCTCCCACCACTCACAGTCGAAAGCCAGAACAGCGCACCTACCTCCCACCACCCACAATACAGCACTAGTTCTGTGCACTATCTCCCACCACCCACAATACAGCACTAGTTCTGTGCACTATCTCCCACCACCCACAATACAGTACTAGTTAAGTGCACTATCTCCCACCACCCACAATACAGCATTAGTTAAGTGCACTATCTCCCACCCACCTACAATACAGCACTAGTTAAGTGCACTAGCTCCCCCACCACCCACAATACAGCATTAGTTAAGTGCACTAGCTCCCACCACCCACAATACAGCACTAGTTAAGTGCACTAGCTCCCCACCACCCACAATACAGCACTAGTTAAGTGCACTAGCTCCCACCACCCACAATACAGCACTAGTTAAGTGCACTAGCTCCCACCACCCACAATACAGCACCAGTTAAGTGCACTAGCTCCCACCACCCACAATACAGCACCAGTTAAGTGCACTAGCTCCCACCACCCACAATACAGCATCAGTTAAGTGCACTAGCTCCCCACCACCCACAATACAGCACTAGTTAAGTGCACTAGCTCCCACCACCTACAATACACCACTAGTTCTGTCACACACAATACACCACTAATTCTGTGCACTATCTCCCCAAACCCACAATCCAGAACTAGTTCAGTGCACCTGTCTCCCAACACCCGCACTCCCACTACCCACAGTTCACTACAAAGTCAGTGCATCTATCTGTCTTCCTCCATTCACAATCTACCACTAGCGCACTTATCTCTCACCATCCACAATACACTGCTAGTTCAATGCTCATATCTTCCACTACCCCATAATACACCACTAGTTCTGTGGACCTATCATGCCCCATCATCTCATCACCCGTAATACACCACAACCCTCAACGTATCTATCTCCCAGCACCCACAAGACACCACTAGGTCGGCGCACCCACCTCCTATCACCCACAGTACACCCACAATTTCAGCGCACCTGTCTTCAACCACCCACGATACACACCAGGTCACTGCACCTATATCCCACCATCCACAGTCCACCACTAGTTCAGTGCAAATATCTTGTACAACCCACAAGACACCACTAGATCAGTACACCCCCACCCCACTCACCTGTATTCCATCACTTGACCAGTGCACCCATCCCCTGTACTCCTCCACTAGGTCAGTACACACCCACCCCCTGTACTCCTCCACTAGGTCAGTACACCCCACCCCCTGTACTCCTCCACTAGGTCAGTACACCCACCCACCTCCCATCACCTGTTCTCCACTACTAGGTCAGTGCACCCACCGCCCGCCCAGTTTATCTACCGTCCAGCACCTGTACTCACCACTAGACCGGTGAAACCACTTTCCACCATCTGTAGATCATTTCAATGTTAACATAAGAGCTTTAATTTGTAGGTTTGAATTTGAATTATTTTGATTCTGTCTCGGTTTCTAGCGATTTTCTAGAGTAGAAACGTGTTCCCTTTCGGATTTCGTTGATCGGCTCCATTTACTTTGCACTGAGGGTAACTTCAACTGGTATTGTTTTGATCCTGTTCCCCGCCTAGCAATAAAAGAAAGACAATTTAACAAGCGTCTAGACACAATGCCATAGTGATCAATGCTGTATCCCCTGTTGGTGCGTGAAACGTAAATAAAGTGGCCAGAGTCATCGCCGTGTTTATTGCCACTATTAAGGATAGACAAGTCAAAAGAATTGCAAACATTTAATACATTTGCCTAATTCGTCCCGGGTGTCATCTTTTGAAGAGCGGGATGCATAAGGTTTATTGTTGTCTTCCTGTAAAGGACCGAGACACACTCCAGTACAGTCATGATTTTCTGCAGCATCTGCATTTCCGGTATACGCACTGAAATCATCAAGGAACTGAAACGGTTAAGTTTCAAAAAGGATTTCTGTCAAATCTGCCGTGCAGGGTTCTAAAGTCTTGATACCGTGTATTTTGCCTGTATCGTGGTAATAGGCTGAGGAGCTTGCCCGTGTACGCACTCCAAGCAAGACGACAGGCGATTCTGAGCTGAAAAGGTCGCTGCATGGCTGTAACACAATCATACTAGCATACTCCACGTGGACGTTGAGAGAGAGAGAGAGAGAGAGAGAGAGAGAGAGAGAGAGAGAGAGGAAAGAGACAGACAGACAGAACAAACAGACAGATAGACATAGCAGGCAGGCAGGCAGGCAGACAGACAGACAGACTGACAAACAGAAACTGAGAGTGAGACTGAAATAAACACGGGCCGAGATGGTAATAAATCCGAGCGCTGATGCGTTCCCATTTCTAGACAGAAAGTGCAGCCAACATCAAAACCCAGTACTGGTATCGGCAGCGCGAACGCCGATGTCTCCTTCTACCAACCAGTGCACGTTACTATTTCTGGTTTATGGGACGAAAATAATGGCTGAACTATAAGTCGGAGAGATGTCCTCTTTCACCTCTATTTTTTTACGGCATTTTCGCTACTTATTATGTATCGAAGTTGAAGTGGATTCGAAACGGGGAGATGCTGAATTGTACCCTGGCTTGTTCAAACTTCTTTTATTTCTCTCTCTCTCTCTCTCTCTCTCTCTCTCTCCTCTCTCTCTCTCTCTCTCTCTCTCTCTCTTTTTTCATTTCCATCTCTTATAAATATTTGAGTACGTCAGGCCATGCAATTCCTGAAAATTCTGTTATCTTCCTTCTGATTGGAAGGTGTAGACCTCGGCATTCGCCTTCGATCGATTTATTACATAAAATGACAGAATTGCCTTTAAGGGGAAATGGGTAGGCAAAAAAACACACACACATCCTCTACCCCCCCCCCCCCCCCCCCCCCCCCACTCCCCCGGTGAATGTTCTGTCGGTTCCTCTGACGTGGAGGTCGGTGCTCCTGCAAGCGACGGTCGTTTTGCCCAGTTAAAAGCTCATCAGGCCCTCTATATATAGTGGAAGACGAGACAGAGACATGACGAGACAAGGTCTCCATATTAACCTAAAGAAAGGGGGACAGGGAAGGTGTGAGCTTGGAGTCGCCGCGTCTGCCTATCTTCTTCTATCCCCCCCCCCCCCCCCCCCCCCCCCCCCCCTACTCTCTTTCTCTGTCTCTCTCGTTTTCGGTATATGCAAAAAGGGTGACAAAACAGAAAGGAGAGAGAAGAAAAAAGAACCAACAAGGAAGTGATAAACACTTCAGAACCCTCTATCATGGAGCCTCTGGCTATCGATCGTCGCCCCCCCCCCCCCCCCCCCCCCCCCCCCACTTCTTTCAGGAGCTCTTCCCAAATGGCATCTGATATTCTGCGCGCCCCCTCCCCTCCCTCCCTCCCATCCTATGTTTTTTACCCCCTAACTCCTACCCCCACGTCTATGCCCTTACATTATTGCTACTCCTTTCTTTGCCCACCCCCACTCCCTTCAATTTTCTCTCTCTGTCTCTCTCTTGTCTGTTTATCTCTGTCTGTCTCTGTCTCTCTCTCTCCTTGTCGGTACTACTTTTACATCGGTACGACTTTTACATCCACTTTCTTCCCCGTCCAGTTTCTCCCTCTAAAATCGTTGTGTCTCTCTCCTCCCCTCCACCCCCTCCCGCCTTCGTTCCACCCACAGTTAATGCATGTATTCAATCAACACTAATATTTGATTCATTCAACCATATTCCTTGGATCCAGTCAACAATACGTCATGTATTCAGTCAGCAATTATCCAGGTATTCCGTCAAAAAGTATTATACCTTACCATCAACAATCTGTCGGTAATATCCTTTGCGTTCAGTCAAAAATAATCGATGTGTTCACTCAACAACAATTCATGTGTTCAGTCAACAAGAACCCATGTGTACTCCGTCAACAAGATTTGCAATTCAGTCAACTAAAATCCATTACTTCAGTCAACAATAATTCATGCACTTAAGTCAAAAAGAGGTGTCACTGAGTCACAAGAAACCATGTGTTCAGTCAATAATAATTCATCTGTTCCATCATCAACAACCCATGTAGTCAGTCAACAAGCAACGTCGTTCAGTAAACAATAATTCATGTGTTCAGTCACAAATAATCTACATACTCTGTCAACAAGCCATGCAATTCATTCAACAATAATCACGTGTACAGTCAACATTAATCCACGCGTTCAGTGAAGAAGCCATGCCATTCAGTCAACAACAATCCATGTGTTCACTCAACAACAATCCATATACTATGTCAACAAGCCATGTCATTCAGTCAACAAAAATCCATGTGTTCACTCAACAAAGTGATTCAACTTTGTACATTAATATTCAGATGACACAGCACTTGATTTTATTCATGCTTTTTGGAATCTGTTTCAACTTTCTCATTTATGTGTTGGTATGGTGGGTTGACTGTAAAGGGTAAAAATGTGCTTGAGAAAGTGGTGAATGTGGGAGGAAAAATGTTGGTGGGAGACAAAAAAAAAGTCTGAGTGAGCTGTGCAGGTGCCGTGTTTTTGTAAAGCGAAGAAGATTGCGTGTGGCCAGACCCACGTTCTTGCAAATCAATATGACCTTCTTCAGTCAGGACGAAGATATCGATCGGTGAAATGCAGAAGTGTCAGA
>JADBJO010001401.1:100000-122500 GCA_016801955.1 Conus betulinus | reverse complement strand
ATATAATTCCTGTTTATGGAAAAATGCCACTGTATGTCCTGTTCCCAAAAAAACGCAACCCCCAAGCTGTTTAAATGATTACCGACCAGTTGCCCTCACATCTGTTGCAATGAAATGTCTTGAAAGAATTCCTCCTCAGTTATGTTTTAAAAGATACTAACACACAGTACCAAGACCCGTTTCAGTTCGCATACCAACAGAACAGATCAACAGATGATGATGCCACACACACACTCTCCATCATGCTTTTTCACACCTCGAAAAAACCTGCCTCCTTTGTACGCATTCTCTTTATTGATTTCTCATCAGCATTCAACACCATACAACCACATCTGATGGCAAAGAAAAGAAACTCATTAACATAAATGTGGGTAACAAGCTCATTCTTTGGATAATTGATTTTCTTTACACAGAGGACACAGTCTGTTCGATATCAAAGTGTTGTTTTCGTCTTCCAGAGTCATTTCAACTGGCGCACCCCAGGGTACTGTTTTATCAGTGCTTTTTACTCTGTACACAAATGATTGTTCAGGAAGTGATTCAACTTTGTACATTAAATATTCAGATGACTCAGCACTTGTAGATCTTTCCAACTCTGATTCTGTTTACTTCAAGGAGGTTCAAAGATTTGTTGACTGTGCGATCATAACTATCTTGATCTGAATGTAACAAAAACGAAAGAAATGTTGATTGATTTTAGAAAAAATCCAAAAGCTGTACCACCACACTTTTTATCAAAGGTGCTGAAGTAGAACGTGTTGAATCATACAAATATTTAGGAACTTTTATAGATAATAAGCTGAATTTTAAATCCCATGTTGAGTATGTCCACAAAAAAAAATGTCAAACCAGATTATATTGTCTTCGCAAGCTGCGATCATTTCATGTGAATACTGACATTCTTCGGACATTTTATTCATGCTTCTTGGAATCTGTTCTAACTCTCATTTATGTGTTGGTATGGTGGTGGGTTGACTGTGACTGAAGAGCAGAAATGTGCTTGAGAAAGTGGTGAACGTGGGAGGAAAAATCGTTGGTGAGAGACAAAAAAGTCTGAGTGAGCTATATAGGTGCCGTGTTAGTTGTAAAGCGAAGAAGATTACGTGTGACCAGACCCACGTCCTTGCAAATCAGTATGACCTTCTTCAGTCAGGACGAAGATATCGATCGGTTAAATGCAGAAGTGTCAGATTTAAACAAAGTTTTATTCCCCTGTCCATTGATTTCTTGAACCGAGAAGATGTTTAATTGAAATCCAAATTCCTCTATATGAATGTATGTCATATGTGAGAAATGGGTAATGTGGCTAAATTATTGTTTATTTGCTGTGAATGTGTGTGACCACAAATTAATTTCTCAAATTGAGATAATAAAGTTTACTTGACTTGACTTGACTTGACTTGACTTGTAAATGAAGACTTCGTTTCTAGGTGGCTCCCAAATAAACCGATGTTTGCAGACCCAAACTGAATTGTGAATGTATGCTGACTTTGTACATAATGTTATTACTGATATGACCACAGCCCGCTAGAACTGTTATTATGTCGCCAAACACAGCACCAGGAGAAACTTTGTAGAACCTGTAAAAACCAAATTACATCAACTTTTACTGTAAAATCGGCTTGCCTGCCTCTCTCTCTCTCTCTCTCTCTCTCTCTCTCTCTCTCTCTCTCTGCCGGCCACATACTTTTTACCTGTTGTCTTGAGAATGGAAGACTGGAGTTGTAATTATGAGTTATATGCTGTGTATCTTCATGTGTACCTTTTTTTTTAAACCACTGTTTCTTCCTTAAACTATTTTAAGAAATATTTTGAAGAAAGATGCCTCCCATTCTGGAGAAAAAAATCTGGTCAGCTGTTGTAGCTATGTTCCTTACCTGAGGTTTCAAAGTGGGGTGACTTCGGGCGGAAATTGAAACATAAAAGCAAAAATTACTGAATCACTAAAGGAATGAACAAAGTACAAAGCAAACACAACGCGTTTCGACATATTGGGTCTTCTTTATCGATATATGATATGCCCACGTGTTGTCCTGGACTGATTCACTAGGATCGATTCTTCCAGCGATTCTTTCCACCTGAAGATGGGAGACATGAGCATTGTTCTGCACGCCCTTGCTCAAGGCCGCCTTGATCAGGAGGGCTGTGTAGGTCGTGGTTGAAGTGCAAGGTGTGTGTGTGTGTGTGTGTGTGTGTGTGTGTGTGTGTGTGTGTGTGTGTGTGCGCGCGTGCGTGCGTGTGCTGGGGCTGACTTCATCTTCAGCTCTACTGACAGGTCCGGGAGGAATGCCTATCTGTAACAAGCTGACGAATCAACAACAACGTACACAATTTCTTTCGATACCTCCTTTAGCCATCTCCCCCATCCCCCTCTTACCCACAACAGCTTCTTGTCGTCAAACAGAAAGCTGATTGGTAGAAAAAATAATAGCGTAGCGTGCTGTCGGCCGCCCTGGCATTTTCGAGCATTCTTAATGCATTCTGCAACCGACCTGATCTTGATCTTTGATAGAAACGCGAAGGCCTTGTACGGGAGGGAGAAATGGTGTGTGTGTGTGTGTGTGTGTGTGTGTGTGTGTGTGTGTGTGTGTGTGTGTGTGTGAGTGCGTGCATGCGTGTGCGCTGTCGACGTCTACAATACTGACAGGTTCAGAATTTCGCAGTGTTGAAGAGGGGGAGGGGGAGGGGGCGGGGGGGTTGGGGGGGTTGTTTTTTTATTAGTTTTGTCTCGGTACTTGAAAGTTCTGATAGATGATAGGGGAAGGGAAGAGGCAGTCTCTGCGGGCGTGGTGTTTTTAAATCGTGGACGGTTGTCGGGGGAAAAAAATAACGAGTTGTTCCGGTAGTCCATTAAGTGCGGCACTACGTGCAGTGATCCAGTTGATTGTGGCGGCTTCTCTTGCCACTGGTGGGAGGTCATCATTTCTCGCACATGCCAGTCCGGAACACACAACAACAGCAATAACAACAACAACAATGATACCAATAACAGCAACAACAAGAACAAGAACAACAATAGTAAGAATAATAACAATGAGAATTCTTACAAGCATCATAATAATGATAATAGTAATAACAATAAACAAAAACAACGATGACAGCAATAGCAATAATGGTAATTCTTACAAACTTGATATAATAATAATTATTAGGATATGATAATAATAATAATGACAACGGTGGTGATGATAATATAATAATAATAATAATGATAACAATAGTAATAGTTATAATGGCATTTTTTACAAACTTCAAATCCCTGAAGGAGGAGGAGCGGGGGGGGGGGTGGGGAGAGGGCAACTTGGAACAACGTGCTGTATTTGTATATTTCTCTATGACTTCACAGAACAACGCGAACGAACACTGGCATAATTCAGTTAGAAAGATGATAGCCCCCCCCCCCCCCCCCCCCCCACCCCCTTCCCCCCTTTTCCCGGCATATACTCGCGCAAATTTTCATCTACTCGGATCTATAATGCGAACTAACTCACTATACAATCATTCACACACACACACACACACACACACACACACACACACCCCGAGGAATGCACCCATCCCGCCCCCCCCCCCCCCCCCCCCCCCCCCCCCCCCCCCCCCCCCCCCCCCCCCCCCCCCCCCCAATCTCCCCTCCTCCTTCCCTTCTCGCCTGTTCCTCCCTTTCTCAAACGCACAGACAACGACGGGTCAGACAAGGAGGGACTTCCAGTAGACGACAATGGAAAATGGCCTGCCAGAAAGACACGTTTCACAGTACGCTCTGAAAAGAAGTAGATGATGTGCAATTTCTCAAAGCGACCGGCAGCGAGATCGAAACGCATCGGCCTTAACAACGGAATATTTGTTCCGCAGAATCTTTCAGAACGTTTGGTATCTCCGAGAGGAAAAGGATGACGAGGAAGAAGAAGCGCAAGAGAGAAAAAAAAAATCAATAAGGTTTGCGATGTACTGATGCGGATGGATAGTAAGGGTAAGGGAGAGACTGAAAGAGGTGGGAACAACCGGCGTGGAATAGTTATCCTGCTCGCAGCGTCGGGTATAATGACCGACCCGAGCGAGGTAAGAACAAAGAGGTACAGTGAGACGTGTGAAGAAAAAGGTCGGGTCCACGGTGACAGTTTAGGTCCCAAACACTCACTACATATTCTGTCTTACAAAGCTGCACCTGGCTTTTGTCGGGAGATCAGCCGAAGCAGATTCATCGCACAGTCCAGCCCTTGACCCACACTGGGCCTGACTCGGGAGACAGATCCAATGACCGCTTCTTTTTTATATAACAGCACGATCCACACGACTCTCTTCATTTTTCTGTCCTCTGCTAGACTCTCCACTCCCAAAATCCTCGTGTTCTACCGATGGCGTAGAAACACAAGAAGTCCACAAACCATACGTAATTCTGCAATCCTTGCTGACATTAAACTTTTTTACTGACCCAAAATTCCAGAATAATTTTTTTTCATGAAAAAAAAATATCCATTAATACAGCGTTGCTACTTGACCTTTGCTGTAACCTCGAACTCTGACCAGAGCTGGCATGGAAGAAGATCGTGCTCACAACGCCAGGTGTAATGAACTGAAGCTCATGGATGGACGAGCAGTCGGGGAACATTGAGTAAAACTGGGATGGAGACCGAATGGATTTGGGGTAAGGGAGCACAGAAAAGGGATTGGGGTGTTGGATCTCACCCAGGCCTTGAAATACAGAGGCAGAGCCCACTCAGTTAGCTATGATATTCTTTATTTACATATGGAGACAAGGAAAAGACAGTGTCTGGAAAGATACAAAGGTGAATATTGTAAATAACATGGCGAGGAAATTAGTGAAGGAACAGAACATTTTCAGCACGGTGATCAAAGGGAAAATACCAGATAGTTCTGACCAGAGAGCTGATAGTATAGTTATTCTTATCCCAGCGTACATTTCTGTGTTAACTATAAGAGTCAGACACACACGACTTTATCCTTAGGGCTGAGAGTTCAAAACACTATTCCTAGTACTATTCCTTACAACCATTATATGCTACTAGTCTTAGCAGAAGACTGATAACATAAACAAAGTGGAAAACACACATATACTGGAAAGCCAGAGGGTAAGTGTGAGAAACTTATCAAGCCGGATTCCCAGCTACATAACAACAAACCAGTTTTTGTCTTGTGACCAGACCTTGGGTTCATCGTCTTCCTAGACTTCCTATGCTTCCAACTGGTCCAGCACCAGGTCAAGAATCCTCGCTACCACGTGCTCAAGCAGACCAAATCGGATCAGCCTGCTCGAAGAGAAGTGGACCAGTCACCAGCAACTAGAGAGAGACCCATACACCTCTCCAGCGGACAAACTAAGTAACCAAGTGGATTCTAACTCATTAAAACATCCTCTCTCTTTATAACGAGTTAAAAAGTCAGCCCAAACAAAGACTGACTGGACTGAATTTCTACTGATTCGTATGTCTTACACAGTTAAAGTTGATGTGTGAAATGACACTGGACTTGTGTCAGTTTGCTGTTGTTCATACATTATTTCACTGTTTGAACTCACCTCTAATTCTGTCTGTCACTCGGAGCACAAACACTTTCAAGTGCACAAGCCTAAGGTAAATTATTCATGAGCCACTCCTGAATATTTTCAAGTCCCGAGAAAAAAAAAATTTTCTTTCGATGACAAGTAGGCCTTCTGGATAGTTGCTCCTTCCACCGCAACTAAGAGAGAGGGTCGAGGTGAAATTCTGATATGCAGACCACTCTGCAATTCTAATAGAGAAAGCATCCTGAGTTCTTCCCCTAGAGGGCCACGCCAGCCACCCCTCTCGTCACACTAGTTAGATAACATCCCCCCAAAAAACAGTTTTCTTTTCCTAACAAATAAATGCCTGTTCGGTTGAACATACTCATATGTGTGTTCTTTCACTATGTACAGAGCATTTCCTTTTTTTTGTCTAACTTCGCCTTAATATCTGAGTGTGAGAAGTTGAAGGTATGTCTGAGTCGAAAGTAAGATAATAAGATAAGATAATATGCTTATAGCCCCCAGCCGACTGCAAAGGGCCACATCAGGGCTGTCACCATGTTAAAATCAAACTCACAAGTCATTCATTCACACAATTCTTTAAAATACACCGAAAAAACCCATCGAAAGTTTGTTAAAAATCTTTCACTGTAAAATCTCAGGTCCGATGAAAAATTATAATCTCTTTCAAGAACTCAAAGACCGCGTCAGGCGGAACATCTCTGAACGAGGTTTTCATGGAATCTGCTGTAAAACGTTTGTGTCTCACATTGTGCAAGTCGCAACACTCTAAAGAATATGTTTCATTGCGAGTGGCACACGACATGGAATGCACCACGGAGCTTCTTCACTCTTTACAAGGTATGAATGGGTAAAATACGAATGGCCGGTGTGCAGCCGGCACAGAAACTGTTTCTTCTTTACGACCACCAGACGTAGATGAGAGGAACTCCTTTAGGTTTGGACGGATCTGAAAGAGTTTGTTATCCGTCTGTGTATTCCAATCCTCCTGCCAGTGGTCTCTGACATAATCGTTAATTTTGGGTTTCAGATCTGAGCAGGGGATATATATGTTGGACAATTTCTCTGTTGTGCATTCTTGGCCAAACGATCAACCATTTCATTCCCTCCGATGCCAACATGACCAGGAACCCAAGCCAGAATAATGTTGTAACCCTCCACTTTCAACTGGTAAAAAGTTCAAAGAAGTGTAAAAGTTCTGGATGCTGAAGGTTGCGGCCAGCTATGGCCTCCAAAGCCGACAGTGAATCTGACAGAACCAGAAAGTCCCTCTTCTGGAGTCGAAAGTGCGGGATCTCTAAACTCCGGTTAAGGATTGCACACATGCCATCCCACTCCATCTACTGTCTAGCAGTTCGGCAGTCGCTCAATGTAAACCGACAATCCTCAAATTTGCGGAAGTGTGTGTGTGTGTGTGTGTGTGTGTGTGTGTGTGTGTGTGTGTGTGTGTGTGTGTGTGTGTGTGTTCCTCTTGCAGTTCTGGAGTTTCGAAACTCATTATTCAAACCCACTAGATAACTTCCCTTTGAAAGATTACTTGCTTATTTCTGTTACATCTTAAGGCTGGATTAGTTGAAATCCATGCCTCGATTCATAGACTACACTGGATGTCTTGTAATTAAAAGTGCTGAACGAAAACATGACGGAATAAGATCACCTTTACTGTTTTCTTTTTCATTATAAATTTGCCAAATGATCTGAAATGTTTTCTTTTTAGGCTGGAAATTACTGAATCACCTATGAAAAAAATCTCATCCCTCTGTATATTTTCAGTCTTTCCCCCAAAGGACTCTTGCTGCTGCGATCGTCTAGCACTTCCTCGCCATACCTCACTGACGAACGCAAATGAAAAATGAAAAGCGACATCTGCTCGAATTGAAAGATCAGTTACAGTTATTCCCCTTCTGTTTTGCCTCGTCCACAACATTCGCGCGGGTGGATGCGCGCAGCGCGCGCAAACACACACACACACGCACACGCACATACACACACACACACAACTTACACGGTACGGAGGCTAAACTTGCCTCCCCCCTCCCCCTTTTCACTTCCCTCCACCGGTCATGTTCTCTCTTCTTTCTCGTACACCGCCCCAACCCAACCCCACTCTTTACACACATTCGTTTTTCCCCTCTAGTCGTTCCCCCACACAAAACCACTGGTGCAGACAGAGTGTTAATGTCAGGGCGCATGAAAAACTGCACACATGACTTGACAATACTTAGCTTGATATTCATACATGAAACACAAAACATGATTACAGTGTGTGTGTGTGTGTGTGTGTGTGTGTGTGTGTGTGTGTGTGTGTGTGTGTGTGAGAGAGAGAGAGAGAGAGAGAGAGAGAGAGAGAGAGAGAGAGCACGGAAAACGGAACGTTTAATAACGATTTGACCATTCCCCCACATCAAGGGATGCCAATAATCAAGCGGTTACATGAAATTACATCGTCCACAACTCATCTACCTGTAAAATTAAAGACATGAGAAAAGAACGCTTTTAAAAGCCTCGTAGTAATAAGCTGACGAATTTCGGACCGTTTGTTCATGTGTACAAACAAGAAGCAATATCACTGTAATCTGCGCCGGCCTCTTGCAGCATGTCAACTGTGAATCATACGAAACAGAATAGCGTAAAACACAACGCATGTTTCTTCATTTGCTTTCTCCTTTTCACGATGTAAACATACTAAACTAGAAGGGAAACCACATACCTCCGCTGAAGTCGAACACTAATATTCACATTTAAATGTTCACAGAGACAGGTAAAGGCTTCCGGAAGAAAAGGTAGCTATAGCTTTCAAAACATTTCTTCCTTAGGACCACATGCCGTCTTTCTTCACAGTTTCCATCAAACTGGTTCCCTACTTTTAACGTTCATTTTTGCCCCCATTCAGTTATAAAATATTTTGATCACTTTTCCTTTCAGGTGACATTACATGTAAAGACACCAACGGCATACACCAAAGCACGTTTATCATGTAACATTTTATGAGGATTTTATGTACATTTGCCACTAGCATGATTTTCTTCAGATATATCTTACCAGTTTTTTGTTTGTTTTGTTTGTTTTTTTTGTAGTGTTGTTCACACACTTTTTTTTTTTTTGCCTCTGTGATCCACTATACAGCTCTTAAAGTTAGGGGTCCTTCCTCTGAAGAAAGAAAGCTATGTACACTATATGTACATTTTTTCCGCAATTCTGCCGATCGGATCCTGGACGTGACCTCCTCCATAACCACACTTCATCTTACCTTCAAATTTGTTCAAATATGTTCAGTAACAGAGATTGGTTTGAAATCTGCAAGGGAGATCATCTGTAGGAGAAGAAAATGGTGGAAGAGTGCACTCACCAGGGCTTGAGTATGGTGATCAGGGGAACAGGAAGAAAATCCAAGCGAGCTTTCTGCTCATAGAGCTGTCATCAGGCTTAGAGTTAGTGGGTGACAGAGACAGATCTTACATGAGGACTGACAATAAAAAGAAGAAGGAATGACAGAGCTCAGAGACAAAAGGAAGTTAACTGGGGTTAAGCAGTGAGAAGGAATCATGAACAAATTTAAGTGGAAAGCAAGAGGGCCTGTTCAAAAATCATCTGTTAGAGCACGCGTCAAGCGAGAGTGACCCCTCCATTCCATGGGACAGATGGTCGCTGGTGGGTACGTCTACAGCAATTTTGTCCCGTCCGTCAGCTCAGCAATTCTATCTGAGAGAGAAAACCCCGAAACATGGCTGTGAAACGGTGCACCACCTGTGATGCAGACGATCTATAGGCCATCTTCTTTGCGCTGAACACTGAAGCGATGTGAAGCGATCAAAGCTAAGTGAATTTTCGTTATTTTATTCATTTTTGTCTCACCTGAAGAGGACCTATGAGGTCGAAACGCGTTGTGTTTTGACTTGTGACTTGTTTGTCCACGTTTCTCTGGGCGGTTCGCTGACATTTATTTAAGATTTGTTTAGATTTCCGCCTGCGGTCGTCTCACTTTGCAATTAACGTAGGTCCAGTTTGGGTTTGCCAGCCCCTGGATCACATTCAATCTTTTGACGAACTTTGGTTACCGTAGGTTCGGAATGGATTTGCTGGTCTCTGACTCGCATTCCATCGTTTGCCAAGGTTTTGTCAACATGGGTTCAACAGCCTAGAAGGCCAATCAAGTAATCAACCAGACAAGGCCAATCAAACCTTCAAACAACCAGCACTGCGGATGAATGCCAGAATATTCAGTTCAGTTTTTCACTATATAAATATATATATATATATATATATATATATATATATATATATATATATATATATATAATTGATATCATTCTTATACAGGATTTGCATGAAATTAAACTGTAAATGCAAAGCAGAGAGAGAGAGAGAGAGAGAGAGAGAGAGAGAGAGAGAGAGAGCTCTTTGTTCTAAATTTGCGTGGAAATGAGCAATATTTTTGCTGAAGAACAGAGATTACCCATCCAGTTCCTATTCGCGCTCCCCCCCCCCCCCCCCCCCCCCCCCCCCCCCCCCCCTCCCTCTCTCTCTCTCTCTCTCTCTCTCTCTTCTTCTTCTTTTTTTTTTTTGTTTTTAACGCAATGTTACGATTTTTACGAGTGTACGCACCAGACTCCTCTCGTAATAAACTAAGCGAATTGAATTAACCTGGCAAGGAAGAATTGCTTAATTGACACACTCGTCTGTCATACGATCCGTGTGGGGAAAAAGAATAAAGATTGGGGGATGGAGTGGATGTGTGGAGAGAGAGAGAGAGAGAGAGAGAGAGAGAGAGGGGGGGGGGGGGGTCAGAAAGAAAGGGAGAAAAAAAAAAGCATAACGCCATGTCCCAATCCCTCGGGGGTCATTAAACTGTTTCCATGGCGACGTCGTGACGTCAGTTGTGACGACAGAGCATTACTCTGCCACCAAGGGAACCATCGGACTGGGAAAAGGAGGTGGGAGGAAGGGGAGGTAGTGTGGAAGGGGGGGGGGGGGAGGGAAGGCGGGGGGGGGGGGGGGGGGGGATGGGTGGAGTGTTATGGGAGAAACGGCGGTGAGCATAGGTATCTTTTGTTCACTGTAAACGGCAATGTAGCGGCTGTGGAAACATCTAACCTAACAGAGCGTCAGGCAGGCCAGCAGCTCGAAAAGTCAGCACCGTGTACAGTCACTAACCTGTGCTTTCATATGTTTTTCCCAAACCTCTATGACACTGCCATTTTCACGACCTCCGCAGAGGTTGTATTTTCAACTGGCTTCTTTTCTGTCGTCTGTCTGTCAACATGATGGAGCAAAAACTACTTAACCGTTGTTGTCAAAACCTGCTAAAAAAAAAAAAAAAAAAAAAAAAAAAAAAAAAAAAAAAAAAAAAAAAAAAAAAGAAAAAGAAAAAGAAAAAAAAAAAAAGTGTCCCACGGACGACGCCATTTTGATTCTTGATGAAGAATCATGGAGCAGATCCAGATTAATGAGCAGATCCAAGATCCATTCGACCTTGACCGTTGTCTGCGCTCTCCTAGGTGTTCCTCTAGTATTTTTATCCCCTATCTTTGCTGTTGTCCACGGTTTTTTTCCCCCTCCATATACCTGTCTTTGTTCTATAAGTTCTGACACTTTTATTTTCACGCACTTTTACAAGGGAGGTCTTTTTTAGTTTGTTTTTTACATGCGAGTTTTTTCCCCCTTTTAAGTAGTAAACGGGCTACAGGGTACTAGAACTGTACACAGTATACTAGAACTGTACACAGGGTACTAGAACTGTACACAGTGTCCGGAGTGGACTCAAGCTGTCCATTGTACAGAGTCTGTTGACCACTGTGGTCTTTTCCTGTGCTTTTGTGGCATCATTAACTTTTTCGTTAATTCTGTACAGAGTCATGATGGTACACCTGTGCTTTTGGGGGGGGGGGGGGGGGGGGGGGGGGGGATTGGGGGGGACGAATCAGGGTGGGAGGAGGGGAGGAGGTGCAATGCTAGGTAATCTCAGCAGAGCTTTTTTTTTGTTTGTTTGTTACATCCGCTGTAGGAAGATCCGTGGTTTAGCCGTCATCGGATGAACTGTGTAACCTGGTCTGACGGTTGTCTTTATTTGTGCTTCCCTTCGCAAGACCGATTTTGTGCTGCTTCTGTTGCTCGGATGTTGTAATTGTTTGTTTGTAAGGGTATATTTGTTGTTATTGTTGTTCCGGTCATTGTTTGGTTGTTGTTATTGTTGTTAGTGTTAGTGTTGTTGTTGTTGTTGTTGCTGCTGCTGCTGCTGCTGCTGCTGCTGCTGTTGCCGCCGCTGCTGCTGCTGCTGCTGTTTGTTGTTGTTTTCATGTCCGTTGTTTGTTGTGGTTTGTTAGTGTTGTTGATGATGTTTTCACTATGCTGTGACAGTTCTGCAGGGGCCCAGTGTAGTGTGCAGGCTGGACCATATCAACTGTGAAACTGACAGCAGACATTCCCAGCCTTCCTTCCGTACTTTTCATCATCTTATTAGTTTCCAGGGTTTTTGTGATATTTCAGTTACGTTGATGTGTCTTCTCCTTCGTGTGACTTACACGTGTGCCCGTTTGAACAACAACAGCAAACAACAACAAAAAAGAAATAATGATAGTCCTATTGATGATGTAAAGGTATCATCATCATCACTATCATCGTCGTCGTCGTCGTCGTCGTCGCGCCATCATCATCATCATCATCATCTACGTGCGCCTCAGCCTGTAGAGCTCATGTCATGTACAAGACCAAGCATGCAAACGCACAAACACTTGTTTTCCGTCACAATAACAGCAGCAACGACAACAACAACAACAATAACAATGAGGATGATGATATGACGACTACGACTATGTATACAACTGCTACTACTACTACTATCAGCATCACCGCTACTACTGCTGCTGCTGCTGCAGCTACTGCGACTACTACTACTGCTGCTACTGCTACTACTACTACTACTACCGTGTTCTTGAAATGCATTTTATGTTGAAATTTGTTGTGCATGGTCCAAGTTAACCTCATCCAGAGCGTTTTGCATTGCTGGTAACATTTCCTGAAACTGGGCAGTTTCAGCCGTTTTACACAGTCGGATCAGAGAATCTCCTCTGTTACCGGAAACACTAAACCCAGCGTGACAGCCTGCCGTATTTTGGAGGAAAATCCAACAAGAAAATCCAACCTAGCGAGAGACGTGCCCTGCAAACCTTGACTTGCCCATTACACGCAGCAAAAGTCAGTCTCATCACAAAAATATATGATAAAACAGTGTGGTAGTCAATGATACCAGAAAGGGGACCGTGTCGTGTGTACAGTATAAAATGAATGCGTCCGGGACCAAACCGTGGGGGATATCAAATGACCGGAGAGATGGACCAGGTAATCATCCTAGAAAGGTCTTTTCGACAAAATAAAGACAGAAGAATAAGAAAGCTTAAAAACCAGTTCGCAAAACAGACTGACGGTTGTTCAAAAGAATGTTGCTACTAATAATTGCAAAAGTAGCGCGCTAAGTAAAAAAAAAAAAAAAAAAAAAAAGAAGATTATTGTGATCTCATAACCATTTCTTGCCTGCAGTGTCTGTATTTTGACCTTTCCCTGTATTCTAACTGAAACACATTTCACAAGTTATATGCATTAAGGTGGTATATACGCTTACATAAAACAATGTTCTTTGGGAGTTTTGGCATGAAGGACAAGTCTGACACTAAATGGTAATCTTTAAGGTATATTGGCCCCAAAAACATAGCTTTTCCTTTAAAGGTTTTACCATAGCGGTTTTTAGACCGAAATAATACTAGCGGACAAGCATTCATTGATTACTAGAATTAACCACTGCACTCAGACTAAAGAAAAGCTGGGAATAGGCGAAAATGAATGATTTCGGAGACACTTCTAAAGGCTTTTGTGGAAACCAGCTTCGTACACAGAAAAGGCAGCAGATGTTTCATCAAAAACCTTTCCTCCCAACAATTCAGAAAGTACCTGAACAGGCGTTTGATCAAATCTATTTTGAATTGATGCCACCATTTTAAAAAAAGTAATTTGCAAAAACACTTGCAAGTTCATGGACAGAATAACCCGTTGAAAGCACTGAGTCACCTACTTTACCAACGAGAGTATTCGTCATATTAAAGAGTTCCTTAAGTGTATTGCTAACGGCTACTTGGTAACTACAGAAATGCTGCCTTTGCCTCATTAACGTGTGCAATACTGTGCTTTAAAGCATGCTTGAGTCCCTTCGTGCACAGTCAGACCAGAGAGAAAGCCAGGGTAGCTCACCCCCGCGTCCTTGCCGATTCAAGGCAAGCAACTGAGGAGACACATCACCCCACCAGGGTGCTAACTGGTGGGCTGTACAATTGACGACAGGAAGACAGGGCCGTGGGGATCCTCGAATCATTTCATTTGGGAGTTGAACTGGTGGGAAGACACCTCAGAGTGGAAGGACGGCCACATGGGTCGAGCCATCAGCTTTGAAAGACACGGCGTCCATCAAGTGAGGGTCTCTGACCCTCCTGCGGACCTTGGGCTGCGGTGGCATGGTAGTCACAATACAGCAGAGCACTTGCTAGGATCCGTGCCGAACATTCGCACTGAAATATAAATAGATTCCTCTTTGGGCCACAACCTGTCTTTCTACCGAGTTCCATTAAAAATCGGTTCAGCTTTTGTTGGAAATCTGGTTAAAAGAGAGAAACAAACCAACCAACATACGCGGGTGAAAACATAAACTTCCCGACGGAAGGAATGATGAAAAGTGTGGTAAAGTAGTATTAAAAAAGAAAAAACAGTAAATAGTAGGAGAAATGGTATATGTAAGAGTGATAGTAGGTAAAAGCAATAAACAATAAAAGAAGAGAAAAGTAGTAAAAAGTAGTTAACAATCATTAAAGTGCGTTAGTAAACACAATGAACTCTATTAAAAAAAAGTCGTGTTTATATCAACAAACGCTGCAGTTTGTTTTCTTTTGCCCTAGTAACAGAAGCTAGGGTAAATCAATCGACTAAAAACAAAAAAGTAAATATATCAACAAAAAAGCGTGAAAGAAGCTAGGCAATTCGACTGTACACTCGTGTGCTGCGTGAATCAACGTGCCATTAGGCCTGCTGTCGATCATGGTACCGTAGTCAACCCCAAACGGAATGAGGAAGGCTATCGAGAAACTGGAGTCACTATTACGATATTCCTGGTTCAATGTTTTAACCCTCCAAAATATGTGCCAATCAAATGAGTCTCCTACATTCAGGCAGTGGTGGATACAGTAAACCAAACACGCGTGCAATGAAAGGAGGGGCGGTGAGGAAGGCATGGAGGGGATGGGGGAGGGGGGGAAAGGAGGACAAGCTGTCTTTGGAGGGCACGCGTAAGGTAACCCATAGTTCAAAGCCAGGCCGCGTCTTCCTGTCGCTGAGTATGTGTTTTAACATCAGTTTGTTCCGACTGTTCGATATCCTTTCGTAGATCTGAGGTACATCTTATTTGGTCAACCAATATCCCCTCCTTTACCGGCGCAGTAAAAAAATTTCTCAGATCCAGTCACATGACAAAATGACTTTCTGATACTGTGTGGCAACTATTATTGTGAAACAAGTAAGCTGTTCATTATGTTGCTTACACGTGGCTTCTCTTGCTTCATTCGCCAAGAGTGATAAATGGTGGGAAACCTGCAAGGGAGGTTATCTGCGTTCAAGCTCGCGTGCAGCCAGAGCCCTGTCGTTTTCATGGGACAGTTTCGCTCCATCAGTCAACACAAACGGTTCAATCAGAGAGAGGAGAATGCCCAGGTATGGGTGTCGAACTGTGCGTCTGGAATGCACACAGCCGTATTCTGACCGTTATCTTCGTGTGCGTTTCAAATCAAATACTGCCCTTCTCGATCTGTTTGCTTGACCATAAACTGAGAAAAGGTGACGTCATATGCAATGGAAAGACGGGCTTTGTCTTCCCCTGATTTCTTTTTTCAAGATCAGGTCTATTCTCATTTTGCTATAGCTCGCAAGATATATTTGTATGTTGCCAGTCTTTGTTCTGTATTCAAATTTTAATTCATATCTATTCTTTGTTGGAACCGTTTTGATATTCTGATCTAAAATTGTAAGTTAATATAAGCTTCCGTTTTGATATTTGCACAAAAGATCACGACACAGTATTTTTTTTTTCAAGATATTAAGAAAAATCGTCACAGGTCACAGATCTTAAGAAAACGTCAGTGCAGTACTATTCAAAGTTTGCTGAAAATCACCAACAGTAAATTCATGCCTTTTCCGTTTGGTGACATCTTCATACAGGCAATGAGCGGAAGGTCTCGCCAATGTTTACCGTTCTGACAAGTTTTGTTCTGCTACTGCGTGCTATCAGCGAGATAAAAAGCTAATGTTAAAAGTCACACACACACACGCAGCCGTAAACACACTCTCTCTCTCTCTCTCTCTCTCTCTCTCTCTCATACACACACGCACATGGACAATCCAAACTAGCTAGACTCTTTGTTATGGGCTATCTGAGGGTAAAAAATGTCGAAAATATGGTGGCAGTAAGTGAGAAACAATAAAGAATAATAATAAGAAGCAATGACATTTTTAAAAAGAAATTTTCAAAGGAGATAAGAAAACGAAATAGGAATGCAATGCAATTGGTGAACAACAGAGAACGGTATGGAAGTATCGTAATAAGCAAAAGCATGTGTGTGTGTGTGTGTGTGTGTGTGTGTGTGTGGTGTGGTAATAAGCAAAAGGTGTGTTGTGTGTGTGTGCGCGCGTGTGTGTGTGTGCACGCGCGCGCACGTGGGTGCACATGCGAGCGCGCACGCGTGTATACATATCCACTTGCAGACGACCATCTGCGGAGTATTTTGTATGCATTTTCGTGTTGTTTGTGATGAAGGAAGACACATTCTGGTCAAAAATGTACTTGGCCGTTACGTTTTGCGTATTAGATAAGCATTTATTTTGGACTTTTTTTTTTTTTTTTTTGTCTGTTCATTTGAGTTTTGGCAGTGCTGCAGTCTAAATCTTCTCCTGTGATAACACGTGAGAGCGCATGGCAAAACAACACGAGGATGGTACATAGCGTAAGAACATACTAAAAGTCATAGAGAAAAAAAAAAAACTTTAAAAAAATTATAATTTAGAAAAGGTGGGGTGAAAACAGTAAAGAGTAAATGAAAAGTAGGGGTGGAAAAATAGCGCAAAGCAGCGCTGCTGCTGAACGCACGTCTGGTGAAGATCTTCGGTCTTGCAAGTCTCGTGTCATCCCGCGAGATTCTCTTCTCTCTCTGCCTCGTTCCGACGGACATTGCCACATTGTACATGTGTGCCGTCTGAGACGGTAGAGCCGCCACTAAATTCAATCCTTCTCCGACTTTTCTTTCTTTCTTCCATTTTTTTTTCTTTGTGTGTGTGTGTGTGTGTGTGTGTGTGTGTGTGTGCGCGAGTCGTTTTCTTTCATGGCACAGACACGAAGATAAAGACATAAAAGGGGGAAGGAGAGGGGTGGAAGGTGGTGGTGGGGCGATTGCCCCCAAATTATTTATCGCCACTGACACACAAGGACGACTCCAGAATTGAAAAGCGCTTTGCCGTGCATAGAAAACGGGGCGATGTTTTCATTGTCTGTCTACCAGACATTTTGTTAACGATGCCCAGAATTCGTAAATAAATCATGTAAATTCAGGTGTGCATTGCATGGAAATAATCATGATACATCAGTAACGCACTAAAAACTTGATGAATTCATAGTATATAAAGAACCTACACAATACCTACATAATTCACGTTTTATCACTAACGTCGGTCTGATTCTAAATAAATCAAACGATAATATCAATTTCCGATAAATCATCGCTCTTTAGCAGGGGGGATAAGTCTCGAGGAAAGAAAGGAACGTGTTGTTTCAGAGACGGGGATCGGGGATGGGGAAGGTTTTGATGGGTCTGGACAAAAACAGATCACGGCTGGATGGATGACGGGCGGGGGGTGGGGGGGGGGGGGGGCGGAAAGGGGAAGGGAGTGTGGGAGAGAGAAGGAGGAGGGGAGAATGTGTGTGTGCGGGGCGGGGGGGGGGGGGGGGGGGGGGGGGGGGGGGGCGACACTGGACAGACCGGGAGTGGCAGACGAACCAAGAGGGAGGGAAAGACGTACAGGGGCTGCGGTTAGCGAAAGAGATCTGACAGCGCTTATTCACTGGTAGGCTTCGCTTTGTCGGAAGAGAACAAGTGCGTGAGCTTCCGTCATTGGTGTTCCGAACGCCCCCACTGACGTCAGTCTGGAAATAGGTTAAGATGTCTGGAACGTCTGTAATACGTTTTGTACCTAAAAGTGTGTGTACCTCCCACCCCACCTCTCTCTCTCTCTCTCTCTCTCTCAAAGTCAAACGTTCTTCAGTGAGGAGGCGCATGAAATGATCGATTTTGATTCTGTCCTACTTGATCCCATGTCCCTAGTTCATGTACGTACATTAGAAATCCCGAGTGCTCTCTCTCTCTCTCTCTCTGTGTGTGTGTGTCTCTCGTGTGTGTGTGTGTGTGTCTTCGTACGATGCTCTCTCTCTCGTTTTTCGTACGATGCTGTTTTTTATTTTAGGCCTGCGCACGATGTTGTTTGGTCGATTTTTTTTAGCTGGACAGGTCTTTGGATTGTTCTGTTTTGTTTAGCTATGGGTGTATTTACCTTCAGGTAGGGTTATGTCTTTATTTGTGCAAAAAAAAAAAATCGATCCACAGAAGAATGAGAAGAAAAATTTTGTTATCGAAAAGATTGAATAAGTTGATGTGACGTGACACCACTCTAAAAATACTCCATCACCATCACCTCTCATCTCTCTCTCTCTCTCTCTCTCTCTCTCTCTCTCTAGGCAAAATTGATGTGCAAATGTTCTTCAAAGAGGATGCGCAAGAAAGAATCGATTTTGTTTTTAATCCTTCCTATCTCACGTCCCCAGCTCATGTATTGTGGCCCAAGGCAAATGTACATTAAAATGCTGATCTCTCTCTCTCTCTCTCTCTCTCTCTCTCTCTCTCTCTCTCACTCTCTCTCTCACACACACACACACACACACACACACATTGCGACTTTGTTGTTTTCCAGTTATTTTAGGCCTACGTAGAATGCTATTTGATCGATTTATTTGATCTGGACAGGTCACTGGATTGTTCTCTTTTGCTTGGCTATGTGGCTACAGGTGTATTTGCCTTCGGGAAGGGTTTATTTCTGTCTCTGTAAAAAAATCTATCCACAAACCACAGACGAATGCGTATTGTGTGAAGAACAGTGCCAGCAACAGATGTGGTTTTTTTTTTCTATCGAAAGACTGAACAAGTTGATTTAACGGCGACCCCCATTCTAAAAATGTCTCTCCACTACCACCACCACCTGTCTTTATTTTAACTGTTTGGTTGTCTGTCTGCCTGTCTCTGTTTCTCTCTGTCTCTCCTGTGTGTGTGTGTGTGTGTGTGTGTGTGTGTGTGTGTGTGTGTCTGCTGCCTGTCTCTCTTTCTTTTTTCTGCCACAGTGAGTGTGTGTGCTCTTGTGCGCACGTGTACGCTCACACATGTATTTACAATTGTTGGCAATTGCAAACTATCGCAGAAATAAACAAATCCAATATCGGACTACAATGCCCGTCGCCCGTGCTATGTGTCGATTGCACGCACGCACACGCATGCGCTCTTGATGTGTGTTACCGCACGCACAGTCTTTCTTGAAGGTAAAATCAAAAGTACAATAAATCAATCCCTCAAATCTTTCACGCATCAGCGAGACACCGCAAAACACACACACACACACACACACACACACACACACACACACACACACACACACACACACACGCGCGCGCGCACACACACACCCACACACACACACATTCCCACTCCTCTGCATGTCTCTTCCAGACATCGCAGGGGTTCACCAAGCCCTCTAAATGGGGATACTGCAGGAACACGGCCAGATCTAAACCCTTGTCCATTGTCCATGCTGCAGTAACCTTTCACCATCAGTCCCAGATCACACCTGGCGAATCTTTCCACTCGTGATTTTTCAACAGTGTGACCACAGAAGGTGGCATACCTCGTGGACCTGCTCTCAGTGGCTAGATCACTTGGTCTGCGGAACACGGTGCTTACCGCAAACCGTTGATGCGCTCGCTAGCTCCTCGCGAAACTTGCAGACTCACAAAGCGAAACAGCGATGACTGAGGCTCTCATGTTTGATTGGTCGTTGAAAACATGGCTACAGACTTTTGACTGGTCAGAACCTTGACAGCGCTGTGCGCGCGCACCGAGCTACGTAAGCGACGATGGGACTGTACCGCAGAGATGAACAGTACAAACTTAGAAAGCTAACACAGGTCCGATCCACAGTTTCAGATTAAGCCCCAAAATGGTATATGTTCTCTATTACACTCAAAGCTGCGCCTGGCTTTTGTCAGATGGTCAGCCGTAGCCAAACATCTCCGCGCACAGTCCAGCACTTGACCATACTCTGTCTGACTCGGAGGTAGATCCAATGTCCGCTCCTTTTCCCATTACAGAACAATCCACATGACCCTTCATTTTCCCGTCGTCTGCTGGACTTTTCACTCCCAAAACACTCGTGCTCTACCAGTGGCGTAGAAACACAAGAAGCCCAAAGCTATGCATCATTCTACTGCCCTTGCTGACATACGGCACTGAACTAATTTACTGACCCCAAATTCCAGGACAAATTCGTCTTTTTCACATCCATTTTTTTTTTTCACAGAGCCAGGGCAATCGTCTTCATACAAACTGCGTCGTTACTGCTTGACCTTTGTTGTAACCCCAAACTCTGGCCTGGGCAAATGCTTGGGCTCCGGCACACGGCTTGTTCATGAGCAGAAGAGTGAGCGCCTGCGCAGTTTGACAGAGTTGCACACGTTCAACTTTTCAGGAGAGACACCAGCACTGCGAAGATGATCAGCCAATCAGAGAAAAGGTGAAGGTCGCGTACTCCACAACGCTATAATTATATCCTCTAAGCACCATTGTGTCTCTTATTATTGTTGTTCTTCAAAGCCAGGATGAAGATTTTTTTTCTTCAGATTTTGTAGCAAACAATATAGTATATATGATTTAAAAACTCTTCACTCAACTAACAAACTCAGAAAGCCTCAAGGAGTACTGACTGTGCAACATAGAATGATCGCCAAAGTGAAGAACGAGTTCTGCATCCGAGGTCTCATGACTAGTCTGTCTGCATATTGCATGCCTCCGAAATCGCCTAGTATGACTACAAAATGAGGCAAACAAAACAGCGAGCACAAGAACAAATCTTAGTCTTGCGTATGAGTGACAGACTCACCGTTTGTGACAAGAGCTTATGATTGATAGCTCTTTACTGTGGGAAGCAGAGAAAAAGCAGAGTATGATTTAATCCACGATCCTGTTTTATTTCACCCCAATGAGGAGAACGGCTACACTTAATGATGACGTGAGCATCATTAAATAGTGGGAGTGTCAATTGAATTGGTGCTTGAGAAAGGCTGGAATTAATCAGAACAGCGGGCATTGAAAACAGTCAAAACTTTCCTACACCCAGCCGTGGATTGTCCTGCCACAGCGTTCTGTAGCAAATTGGGCGCTCTGTCTGGACAATGCTGTGCTTGCCGCGAGCACTTGAAGCGTTCTGTGGCGGCCAACGGAGATTGTTTGGAGCTGGAAACAAAATGGCGACGACTGTTGCCAGATTCCTGTTTTTCATGCGTGTATTTTGATATTTGTGTCAGCCTGATTATCTTAAGGTCTACTTCCATCATATCATCGTCCAGTAGGAAAAAGAATGCTCGCTAACTGACAGCACGTGAGTTATCTCTTTTGACAAAGCTTGGCAATGGGAAACGTTGTTCCCTCTTAGACGAACAGAACACTTTTGCCAAGCTGTGCCTGAACATCCTGCGGCAGATGAGGGATGTTTCAATGGGGCGACCAGGCAGATCCGCAGATGACGGAGACCGGGGCGGTTTCCAGATACCAGGACCAACTGAAAAAACAAACTAGCCTTTCTGTCTGTCTTATCTTCTGTTCCCCTTAAGTGGCAGTATTCCCACGCCGCTTGGTCTGACCCCCCCCCCCCCCCCCCACACACACTCACACACACACACACACACACACACACACCACACCCAAGGACACTCGGTCAGTCGCAGTCTCAGCGTCAGCAGTCCATGGGGAGCAGTCGATATCACGTCGTCGTGAGGAAACCCACCAGAGGAGAATGCGCACTGCTGCCGAGTGTCTTCGGATGTGTTCAAAGTGCCCGTTCTGATCCCACGTAGACAGGGTACCATGCACCTGCTAAAGGGGCGAGGGTGGGAGGGGCGGGGCGGGGGGGGGGGGGGGGGGGAGTAAAGTGAAAAAGAAAGAGAAAACAAAAATCCTCTCCACACACCAACCATCAGTCTTTAGCGCTCACTGACGGCAACGGGAATCTTTGAGTTCTGTGAACACTGTGAACATGCCACCTGGAGTCGACGACGTTCGTCATCTGGACGAGAATGTGTCGCTGAGGAGACAGGGCTTGTCGCGGCTGTGGCACTCCATCCACTGCTGCCAGTGAAGGCTTCAATATATCTACGCTGTAACTTCCCCTTTGTTTTGTTTTTCCTGCTCCCTGTGTCTTCTCTGCCTCCTGCTTTTCAAAATTCCTGTTATTTGTTACAGCGCCTGGTGATTTGTTTGTTTTCCAGTTTTTTTTTTCCCCGTATGTAGGCGACTTATTTCGATTTTTTTTTCTTTTTTATTTACATCCCATCAAAAACAAATCGTTACAGTTTGTTTCGATTTTAATTCCGCAGTTTATGATTTCAATACTTATTTTCATTGAATAAAACAGAAAGTATTGCGCAATCAAATCAACATCCGTCGGACTGACGACTTGTTCCCGTTTCCGGATTGAAGGCCCCGGATGTGACAAATATGCCGCAGATTTTTGGTACCTGCTTCGTGGACTTTAAAATTTAATGGCCTGCTTTTTCTTTTTTTTTTTTTTTTTTTTTTTTT
>JADBJO010001401.1:0-90000 GCA_016801955.1 Conus betulinus | reverse complement strand
TAAAAAAAACGAGCAAGAAACAAGCCAATGTCCGCGTTATTGCAAAGTCGTTGCCAAGTGCACGTATTCCGCAAGACGAAACCCTGAAAATTAATTGAGAAATACACCTGACTGTTTTTTTTTTTTTTTTTCCTTTTTTTTTTTTTTTTGGTGTTGTTAGTTTTTGTGTTTGTTTGTTGTCTTTTTCTTTGTGCCTGTTCCAATCAGTTTTCTGTTGCACCCCACATTTTTCAGCGGTGATGGAATAAAATAACCCCCCACCCCACCCCTAAAGAAAGCACAAACACTGCACTGCACGCTTATTTCGGCACAAAATATTGTTTCCTGGGAGCCCCGTTTGACACACTTCCGCAGGTGAGACGTTTCAAAGCCATTTCCCGCGTTAACTAATATCACGACGCGTTGTCGTCTGCCAATTGTACATTTCATCCAATTCGCAACGGAAGTGCGAGTAGACACGTGACTATGTCGCATGACAGTCAAGTGCAGACGAGAACTCGGGTCAGCTTCACATTTTGAAATAAGGGGGAAGGGCAGGGGTGGGGACGGGAAGGGATAGGGGTGGGTGGGTTTTGGACTGAGTGGAGGGAGAGGATAATGAACGCAGTAGAAAACAATCAAACTGACTTCGTCAAATTGACGTTCAATTTAAACGCAGTGTTGATATATGCAGGAATACCTTTCATACGATAAAATCATAAAATGTATTAGTCCATCATTTTATTGAAAGCAAAAGATTTGTAAACAACAAAACTTTGGAATCGGACGAAGGGAAATACTTGGTAGTCAGGTATCCGTGATTCTCACCCTGGTGTGCATGTGTTCCTTTCCGGTTTGTTTTTAAGGTCTCGAATGACTACCTTGGTTTTTTTTTTTTTTTGTTTTTTTTTTTTGTTTTTGTTTCACGTGATGTGTCTTGTTGCAATTTTTCTTCCTTTCTCTTTTTAACTCTGGTAGGCGTATGTATTGGGATTAGGAGACACAAAACAGGAAAAGAAAGCAATTGAGTGAAAATTCCGGTGCGGTTAGTATGAGAGAGAGACAGACGGTTTTAAGATTTTAAAAAATAAAGACCGTTCGTAATACTGACATTTGTGACACTCTGGTTTACGCTTGAAAAAGGTTTTTCAGAATAAAATAAAACCGAAATTTTGCTCCATGTTCATTGAGTAATAGTTGTTTTCACACCATTCAAAATGACAAGAACTTTGGTTCGGGTCGTGTCACCTAAATGCCACTTACCCTGTGAATCATACTGAAGACCGACAGAAACAGGCACCACCAAAAAAAAAATAATAATAATAAAAATAAAAAAAATAAACAAGCAGGCGGTGCGCAAAGACAATTCATGTTGTGGCCACACCCCACAATTAGGATTTTGCACTGAAACACCATAATAGGATTTTGCACAGAAACACCATATGCATGCGTTTTGACGCTTGTATCTTGATGTCCATAAGAAAGAAAATGACAAGACTTAACTTTCCGACACAATGAAAAGTCTCAAAACAATCCAGCTGCGCAGTCTATAAATACTCGGCTCCTTAAGCATGGCCTTAACGCATGAATTTTTGGTGTGCAGCCTGTGCACCAATCAGACAGTTGGCTGTGTCGTGAGCATCTTGAACGTGTGGGCCCGGGCATTTTGCAGTGGGCGTTTTCTTCGTGCGATTTATCTTAGAAGAAACAGCGTTGAAATACTCACTGAATGTCTGGACTGGGTAACATTTCAAATAGAATGTGTTGTGTGATATAGGCCTTATGGTATACAATGTTTTTTGTTTGTTTTTTTTTTTTTCAAGTAATGCTATGAGTTGGAAATGGAAAAAAAAAAGTTGGTGGTGGCGGAAGGAAGAGCTGTTGGGAACGTGTCAACCCCTACCAAAGGACCCCACCTTTCTCTCGTTCATTGTGTAATGCTAGTTTTCTCTGTCACTGGAACGTTAAACAGAACACACTGCCAACAAAAACAATGACGATGATAATGATAAAGAATTAAACAAATGAGTAAATAAATTAATAAGGGAATGTATCTATGTATGTAGACTCTGCAGTGTTAATTCCGGACAATGTGTGACGAGTACGGTCTCATTAACGAGTCTTCAGATTATAACTTTTTCTCTTTATTTACTGTCGTCCACTGTTGCTCTGCTTTTGCGGACCGCTCTTTATCTTTGAACTGGAAACTCTTTTTTGTTTGTTTGTTTGTTTTTTTTTTTGACGACTTATGACACCAGGACTTTTTTTTCCAACCTTGCAACTACGTTGTGAAAATTGTGCACACTATCCAGGATGGGCATTAGCTGTCCATTCTGCAATTCTACTTGCCATTGTGGCCTTTTTTTTTTTTCCTCTGTACACATTTTTGTGGCATTGACTGTCAGTGAAAATCAAGGGGAATGCTTGCAGCTCTCAGCCGAGCCTAGTTTTATCAACCCTGTCAATACTTTAGTGGCCATGTCATCGATCGTTTCCGTCGTTTGTTTCTTTTTAGGGGATATGACCTTATCTGAATGACCTGACCTGTCCTTATTTGATTGATCTGACCTGTTCAGGATACGACCTTTTTTTTCTTCTCTTTACGAGTCTGCCTGCCTTGAACCTTGAAAGGGCCCTGTGTGGTCGGCATTAATAATAATGTATTCATGAAGATGACGACGATGCTGCTGCTGCTGCTGCTGCTGCTGATGATGATGCTGATGATGAAGATGATGAAAAAGAAGAAGAAAAGAAGTAGTAGTAGTAAGAGAAGAAGAAGAAGAAGAGAAGAATGATGATGATGATGATGATGATGATGATGATGATGATGATGATGATGATGATGATGAAGGCGCTTAATACTATAATAAGAAGAAGAAGAAGAAGAAGAAAAGAAGAAGATGACGACGCTGCTGCTGCTGATAATGAAGAAGAAGAAGCTCTTGATAATAATAATATGAAGAAGAAGAAGAAGAGGATGATGATGATGATGATGATGATGATGATGATGATGATGAAGCGCTTAATAATATGACGAAGAAGAAGAAGAAGAAGAAGAAGAAGAACCCACGTTAAAAAAGATGGCTGTTACAGATTGTAAACAAATCGTACAGCCTTTTCCAGACCAAATAAAAAAAGAATGGTCCACAGAGGTAGGAAAGTAGTGCGCGACAGCAAAGGAATGTAAACGGCAACAACGTGACATAAAAAGTCACAGAAAATAAGAAAAATGGGAGAAAATTGCCAGCGCACGATTTCCAACACACGCAGGAACATTTTTTTTTTCTAAAACTCTCTCAGCATCCTCACAGGAGAAGCCCCCGGTAACTTGTTACAAAGACTGGCAAGTCCGAGATACTTGCTAGTCTCCGGTCAAATGATGTGCTGGTTTCGGGTAGTATGATGTCAAGTCGGCATCGTCAGAGGTTACGTAGGGCAAGAGCACTAGACTAACTATCCCCCAGCACAGGTAACTTGGACTGTTCCAGCAGAAATCACAGTCGACTCAACTCAAGGTGACAGTTTGGACATGGTAATTTGACATGCTCAGGGCCAGTGTCCAAATCTTGTGTGTGTGTGTGTGTGTGTGTGTGTGTGTGTTTCCTTCCCTTTAAAAAAAAAAAAAAAAGAAATAAGAATTAAGAAACAGAACAATCTTCCGTAAAACGAAGAACCTGCATTTTTTTTTAAGAGAAGGAAAGACAGAGAGTAAGACGCAACAATCGGCTCACGGAAAACCCTTTGCTGCGCTTGTGGTGATTTTGCATATCTGAATATAAAGACAACGGGAAATAAGAGTAAAAGTCTGTCCACGTTTATTAAGACACCTTTTAAAAACGCTTCATTCTATTCCTTTCTTATACAAGAAACGCAATCAATTATGACTTTAAATAGATGACTACCCTCTGAGCGATCTACCGTACAGTCCCCAACACCTCCATAGAGAAAGTGTTCGCATGCACGCATATACACGTACCTGCCACACGCACCAGCACGTGCGTCTACGCGCCTAGATGCACACGCACAGGCACGCATCCTCGGGCCTATACGCACACGTGCACAGACACATCCCTCACAAATCTGTTGTAGTAACACAGACCGTGTTATACCTATGTGCCGAAAACTTCATCGGAACGTCAGGTTACCGTCAAGCATAGACTGTGGACTCAATTCGTGAGAGCTCCCCCCCCCCCCCCCCCCCCCCCCCCCCAAAATCTGCCTTTACTTATCCATTCAGGATTGCTCCCAGCGGGTTCGTTCGGCAGTTGAGGACAGTACTTCTCTTGGTCTCACCCACACCTTCGGGTGTCTCTTTTTCTTCACTTACTTATTCACCTTTGTAGTAATTCCTGCGCACTACCGTCTCACGGATTAGCAGATGAGACTGTGTGTGTAACGAACAGAATCTACGAACTCTTTAAGCTGGCTGCCCACTACGACGACGACGACGACCCGAAGACTACTCTGTATGCAGTGGCGTCGTCGTTGATGAAACAAACACTGAAACCATCGAAGACCCCCAGTGTGTTTGTTGTATGTCCACAAATCGAAATCTGATGTACAAAAAAAAAAAAAAAAAAAAAAAAAAAAAAAAAAGAATGCTGGAAGTGGGATGACGAAGGTCAGAACTGAAGCACGAGAATAACGGTGGACATTCCCGACTACCGAATGAATGGAAAACAACAAATGACGTCACACAACCGTTCATGTGGTGATCTCTCACAAAAGACGAGGAAAAAAAAAAAAAACGAATAAAGAACGAAAGACACTGAAAACTAAAAAGAAACACACACAATCCAGTCTCCGCTCAAGAAGAGGAAGTTTATTCTGGAAAATTGCCCCTTATCCCTCCATGACATATATCAGTACATCCACACGTCCGGCACTCTATACACATTAACACATTGGAGGGGGTGTGGGGGTGAGGGGTGGGGAGGGGGGGCACTTGGGGCGAGAAGGGATAAGAATGATTTGAAGATGATGATAATAATAATGACGCTGCACAAAATGCACGAGAAGCCGCAACGAAGAAGCATCTTGTGATGCGTTACATCTCATAACGTACATTTGTGTGTGTGTGTGTGTGTGTGTGTGTGTGTGTGTGTGTGTGCGCGAGCGTGCGCGCGTGCGTGCGTGCGTGCATGCGTGTGTGTGTGTGCGCGTGCATACGTGTATGTGCGCGACTGTGACGCGCTCATGCGCAACTGAGAGAATGGCGGCGAAAGTTGTGTGCTTTTTTTTTAAAGGGCTTGTTCCCTCTCCCTCCCCTCCTCACCCCCGTCTTTTTTCATTGTCTCATGCATCACTCAACCTTTCCGAACCCCGCAATTCTTGACAAATGTAGTGGGATTCTCCGTTCAAAATTCATCCGATCCGTCGCATGTGTGACTGGTACGTTAGCAGCAAAGCCTACGCAATCTATGAAAACCCAGAACCACCTGATAAAAAAAAAAACGGATTCAATTTCCTTCTGAAAATAAACAAATGGTACAAATGTCCAGAACGAAAAAGTTGTGGGGCGATAACAAGTGCAAGTAAATAACTGATTCATGATGAAAATGACTTGATACAAATTAAGAAAAAAGAAAGCACGGTGAGGCAGAGAAGAAGGCGTTTATATATAAATGTTATAAAAGAAATAAAATATAAAAGAGAAAGATTTTCAATGAGGCAAAATAGGTTGGAGAAAAAAAAAAAAAAAAATTCATACATGTATAAACTTTCCACTGACTGCCTACTGGATCTACTGCATTCAGTCATGTGGACGCAACATTTTCTTGTGCCCAGCCTGTGCTGTCTTTCGCTTACCGTGTGACGCTCTTCAGTAACTTCGGCTTTGGAACGACGGCCCGCCCATGTTACGTATCTAACACAGACATCATTTAGGGCTAACTGAGTATTATTATCGCCACCATGAGAGGAAACTACTTCCTAGTTTCCCACGGCTGCCAGCGCAAGGTAGAACACGAACTCTGAAAAGAAAATACTATAGTGGGAAAAAAAAGAGTGTGGCCAAAACACGAACAGGAAAAGGAAATCTTCCAAGTTATATTTTAGGATCTACATAGGACGCAAAGGAAGTAAACTCTAGTCCCCAACATGAGTGGTCGGTATCTCTGCTTAGTCACTTAAGCATCGTCCAGCATATCAGAACTGACTGGAGTTAAGAAAAATATGTGAAACAACCTTTCCTTAGATCTCTGAAGATTTGTATAGTGACCAACTGAAACAATGTCACTGCCCTCAGATTTGTCTGTTCAACTGTTGGTGTGAAGATTTGTATAGTGACCAACTGAAACAATGTCACTGCCCTCAGATTTGTCTGTTCAAATGCTGGTGAATGCACGTTGCGTCCACCCTTCTTCGTAACTGTTTTTTTTTTCTCAATTTTAAACCCGTAGAAAATCATGATAAGTTTCTGTGAAATCTACAACCATCTTTCCTCTCTCCCCTTCCCTCTATCCCTCTTCCCGCCGTATAAGCCTAACAAACCTGCAACAAATCAAACATAACCTCAACAAAGTGAATGCCAGAAGATGAAAAAAAAAAGAGCTCAGTAAGTTAAATGCAGCAATAACTGATTCACCAGAACATTTCTCCATCTATAATGTACATTTCCTTTTCTCACACTGTAAGCATGAGCCATGACAACAACAGCAACTATTATGTTTACAACTGTACAAAGAAAACGCACCTCAGACATATGGATATCACCTTGACTCCATTGCTCTCTGTCCCCGACCAAGACAAAAAACAGAAGACTGAACCGGATGAAGTGAGACGAGCTTTCTAACAAAGAATTTATACATACACCGAGAATAAAAACAAAAGAAAATCCAGCTACATTCCACTAAATTTCTGCCTGTGATATGAGGTGTAGCCACATAAATCAGCATACTACCTAAGCAATAAACAGTTGGCGAGAGACAATTTTGCTTGCTCATCTGTCTGTCCTAGACTCAAACCATACGCCATGACAACCAATCACAGAATGAGGGTCGATATCTCCATACATTTTAAACACATGACTGAATTATGTATATCTTTTCGTCTGCCACTTCCCCTTGCTCTCTCCTTCCCGCTTGTGACTTGTTAGCAACACTTGTCGTCCCGTTTTGTTACCACTTCTGAATTTCTACCTGGTACATGTAGTCTTCTGTGCACTAGTTCGCTTTGCATCACCAGACATGGTGAGGCAGTAGTAAGCCTATAGGCTGGGAGAGTACGGCTTTGATTTCCATCAGATTTATTTCATTCAAGTGACTTTCGAGTCCTGGCTGGTTCAAACCCAGAGTTGTGTGTGTCTTGGGCGTCAATGGGTGGAGCGACACTGCACCGCCGAGTTTCATCGATTCAGTGTGATGCATGTCTGACAGCGCTGCACAAATTCCCTGACACACACTGCAGGTGTCTGTATATCTTTCCGGCCTGGCCGGCGTCAGGATATATAGCATTAAGGGAAGTGCAGGGTACAGCCCAGTCATGTAGCCTGAGACCACAATGGAGCTCCACAGCATTATCTCTATTAACCATCATTGAAAAAAAAATCATAGCCTGCAATTCTGTGGCCTTCACGTCCTGCTCGTGGCCTGACCTCGGTTCTGAGTCCCTGTCCACCTCCATTCTAGCAGTCAGTGAGTTGAGACGTTGCCAATCCACCTCCATTCTACCAGCCAATGTGTGAAAATTGCCATTTCCACCTCCATTCTAACAGCCAGTGAGTTGAAACGTTGCCAATCCACCTCATTCTCACAGCCAGTGAGTTGAAACCCGATGCCAATCCATGCCAATCCACCTCCATTCTAGCAGCCAATGAGTTGAAACGTTGCCATTCCACCTCCATTCTCACAGCCAGTGAGTTGAAATGTTGCCATTCCACCTCCATTCTAGCAGCCAATGAGTTGAAATGTTGCCAATCCACCTCCATTCAAACAGTCAATGTGTTGAAATGTTGCCATTCCACCTCCATTCTAACAGCCAATGTGTTGAAACGTTGCCATTCCACCTCCATTCTCACAGCCAGTGAGTTGAAATGTTGCCATTCCACCTCCATTCTCACAGCCAATGAGTTGAAACGTTTCAAACAGTCCATTCCCACCTCCATTCTAGCAGCCAGTGCCATTCCACCGTTTCTCACAGCCATTTGAAATGTTGCCATTCCACCTCCATTCTCACAGCCAGTGAGTTGAAACGTTGCCATTCCACCTCCATTGCCACTATCAGCTTGTATCAGCTAGTTCCAGGAGAGATTCCCACAGCTAAATGCAGGAGCACCCTCTGGTGAGGGATGCTCATTATGACCAGTTCCCCGCCAACCAGTTTTCGTGTCTGTAGGGGTGGGTAGGTGGTGGTGTCGTGCATAGTTTGGTTGGAACAGGGGGCATGACAACATCACTGAAGTGACCCAGCAGCGGTGCAGTGTCCGCTCATGTGGGTGACCTCACGATTCACCTGGCACTGATTTCTCCCTGTGGACTGCCCGTCTTGTGGCTGTGACAAGGTAAGCGCATGTGTGGCTGTCTATTCTGAAGCCGGAATGAATTATGTGGGAGTAATTTCCCCATGACGAAAAAATAAACAAGGGAAAACAAACAACAAAGAATCTCATGTGATGCTTGGCTGCCCCCCAAAAAAATCTATCCTTATACACCTCGAAGATAAGTGTATTCCTGTCAGAAACCGTTTCACCTCCTAAACATCAGAGCAGACTGCAACTGATTCAACAGGGAAGAAATTAGAACCAACGATACAAACTTGTACAGTGTCATGAGACCCTAAGCCCCAACCACCTCCGCTTTGCGTCAGGTTTCTTGCAGCCCAGCCAACCACAAAGGATGTGCCAGGGCTGTCATCACACGGGGAATGTCCCATCACCAAAACAAACAAAAAAAACACACAAAAAAAAAAAAAAAAAAAAAAAAGCACAATTACACATGACATCACCAGACTGGCAGTTGTGAGAGCGTAGAACTCCACCAAGGTTCCATGGATCCTGGATCTGCACTTTCATTCAGATCCACATCACCATTTCACAGGTTCGTCCTTATCCACATTACACCTTTCCACCAAGTTTCCTTAAACTCAGTTCAGTTCCCCCCCCCCCCCCCCCCCCACCACACAAAAAACCCTTCCCGAATTCATCTGTATCCATACTAAAAACTGAATGGATCTTCCTACAGAGACGTTTCGTCTTTCCATCAAATTTGACTGAAATCTGTTTGGTAGTTTTGGTGTAATCCCGCTGACAGAGAACAACCAACATGTGTGGGTGAACGCACAGCCTCCTTGGTTGAAGTCACAATCAACACCAATTCACGACATAACAGCTGACCTGACAGATAAAAATCTGTCGACACTGACAGCAACAGGCCATCGCATTCCCTTGTCGTCCTCAATTCTCAAACAGTAAACAGTCAATATAAAACATCTGAAAACCACAAAAAGACGCAAAAACCAGCATTGTTGGCAAACTGACACAGCAGAATGGTCAACCAGTGTTCATTGTGGGCAATGCGCACAATTTCACTACCTGTAGATGCCAGATTACACCGGAAAAGCTGGCAATTTATCAACCATTGACAAAAGAGGGGAAAAAGAGTAAAGTTTCTGAACAAAGACTGGACAAGGAGGCTACAAAGGCAACCAAACAGTTGGCGACAGTAATGGAAAACAACACCAAAAAAGATCAGAGAGAGTCATGGAAAAGGTGAAGTTACTTGCACAGTATTTCCACAAGTTTCCTTTGTTGAATGTCTCTGTTCCCATCTGATGTGCAAACGTACTACCGCATTTAAACTCATCATGAATATAAGCTGGTAACAGCAAACTGAACCTCTCCAGATTACATGTAATTCATGACAACTTAAGAGGAGAGCTAATGATACCATGTCCTAGCCAGAAAAAAAAATGTATACAACATTGTGTACATGTGTGTACATGTGTGTGTGTGTGTGTGTGTGTGTGTGTGTGTGAGTACAACTTTGAGTTAATCTGACAATAAATTGGTTTCAGTCAGTCAGTCAGTGTGTGTGTGTGTGTGTGTGTGTGTGTGTGTGTGTGTGTGTGTGTGTGTGAGAGAGAGAGAGAGAGAGAGAGAGAGAGAGAGAGAGAGAGAGAGAGAGAGAGAGACAGAATGAGTGTATTTGAGTGAATATATGTCAACCTCATTTAATGACTTGACTGCTAATACAAAACCTGAGAAATAATTTCATTTTTGTTCCCTCGACAAAGAATGATTTACACGCATTATTTTTGCATTAAACGCTAACCTGGTATATTTCCAAACTGGTTGTAGCTAACATCGAGCTCAACATGAGCACGATACTGTTCCTGGGGAGGAAAAAAAAAAGAAAAAAAAAAGATAAATTTCGACTTTTTAAACACTCCCTGTGACCCATTTACTTTGCAACCATCCATCACTCTGTACATATGGCCGAGAACAGCAGTTATGCATGAGCTACAGAACAACTGAAACATAACAGTTAATGTAAATAATCAAAGCGAATCAAAGCAACTTACAGATGATCCAAAACATCAAACGCCAAATGGAATGTTGCTGAATACGGAAAGAAACAGGACAGGTTACCTTAAAGGATTTACATGGCAAAAGGCACAGAAACAAACAAACATCAAATCATCCAGTGTTATGTCAGCGGGATTCTAAGAACTGCTGCTGAACAACTCTTACCGAGTCCATTCCCTTCGTATGAGACGCTACTGAAAAAGAGAGAACATCATTGTCTTACAGTGCATATGTGTATGGCAGGGGTAAATGGGGTGGAGTTCTGGAGGAGGAGAGTGTGGGGAAAGGGGGAGGAGGAGAAGAGAGAGAAAATGTGTGTGTGTGTGTGCGTGTGTGCGTGTGTGTGTGTGTGTGTGTGTGTGTGGAGGGGGGGGGTTCATTCTGTATTTCACTGTCTTTTCACTTCAAGGTATACATGACAAACACGGTGTGCGTGTGTGTGTGTGTATGTGTGTGTCTATGTGTGTGTGCGCGTTTGTGAGTGGGTGTGTGTATTTGTGTGCGTGTGGGTGAGTGTGTGAGTGTGTGTGTGTGTGTGTGTGTGTGTGTGTGTGTGTGTGTGTGTGTGTGCGCGCACGTGTGTGTGTATGTGAGAATACATGGGTGCATCTATGTGTATGTACATGTGATGTTCTGTATGACTGGATCAAACTAGTGTTCAAACAAAATTATGACCAGCTCTATATATGCAAAAATCCAATCACTGATTATGTACGATCTGCATACAAAAATGCCTTTACAACAAAGAGAAACAAAGCCAAGACTGCAGCAGGTCTACAATCAAATGCATCTTGCTAAGCCAGCAATATACACAAAATTGGCGTCGTTTCAATCAAAGCTCCATCAAAAGTGACTTAAGTCCACAACAAAAAAATAAAACCAACCATAAGAAAAAATCGTCGTCGCTTTCATGAACCATAACAAAATCATTGCACAACAAGCAAAAAGTTCATGTCAGCAATTTGCAAAGCTGTGATTGACAAATTACCTGCACCCAACATACACACGTATGCGCCAGTAATCTTCTCCAGCTGATTATGAAACGCAGCAAAGTTCATCACCACCAATGCTACTGACCTGTTCTGGTGGAGCTACATGACTGCTGATGCTTTTCAGTTCAGAAGTTTTATCTATCGTCTCTTCGTCATTCCTAACATTAAATGATAACCGCTTTTCATCCAAAGCCACAATGTAACACGTAGTTAATTTTATGCTAACTACATCACTGTCACCAAGTCCTGTCATGTATCCAGGTGCGGACACCTCTGACCTCAGCCACCATCTCTCCTGATTCTCCCCAATGACAACCCAACCCTCTAAAACGACCCCAGTACAGTTTTCTTCTGTGCCTCTCCCTCACACCCATGCCTGTGGGAGTTCACATCCAAGTCTAAGGCACAGGCAACTTCCCTGGACTGTCGTTGGATGGACATTTTGGGGGGTCTCCCCTCAGAGGTGGGCACTGGCTCTGGTTCCGTGACTACACCATCGTCCTCAGCATGGGGGGCCTCTGCCTGCGGTGTCCTGTGGATGTTGACTGAAGCAGGACAGGCACCGCTGAACACCAGCATACTGATTCAGCAGCAGGGCCGTGCCAGTGGTGAGTCAGCCCAAGACAGTCCAACACCAATAGCTCCCTACAGACTGTCGACACTACAGCTTCAACGGAATGAACCTGGGAGTGCATGTGAATGGGCAGCATAAATGAAGGGCGTGGAGGTCACACCTCTGACAGAGAAAGCAAGAATAAACAATAATACACAAAAAACACAGTATGAACATGCCCCTATCCCCTGGCCTTGAAAATTTCCTGGCAACCTTAGAAAGGAACATGTCAACATTCAAGTAAACTGCGACAACAAACATGCCATTTGTATTGGTGATCTGTTTTGGTAGTTAGGAGTATCAGTCAGGCATGTCTGTATGTGTGTGTGTGTGTGTGTGTGTGTGTGTGTGTGTGTGTGTGTGTGTGTGTGTGTGTGTGTGTGTGTTTTTAGCTTTAATTTCAGTTGTATAACCAAGCTGAGCACCAAGGTCCTTTCCAAAGGAATTACGGTTCCCTCCTGACCATCCTGAGAAAAAGAAACAAAAGACACAATGTCCCTATACATACCAATTAATTATCCTGGGGCTATACTACTGACCATGATAGATTGATAAAACAGGTGCAAAAAGTTTTCCTAGAACAAAGACAGGACAGTGGGCCCACTATGGCAGACAAAAACCCAAGACAACAGTATAACAGAACACAACTGAGGAAAAAAAAAAACTGAGTCAAAGAGATTAGCAAAAAAGCAGAAGTTACCAGCACATAACTTCCAGAGGGTGGTAATGCAGTTTGAACTGAAAGAGCTACCTCAACTCACCCCTCCCCCCCCTCTTCCTAGCAAGGTTTATTTCAAACAGCGTAAAACAAACAAGAAAAACAAAAAAAAAAACCTCTTGTCAAGTGTCCTGGGGCATAGATATACTCTCCCCCTTACTCATTTCTTCTCATCCTGCTAGGGCAGGTGAAATTAATCAGCACACCCTACGTATTCCTGGATGACCCCACTACCCCTCAGCGTTAGTTCTGGGCAGCAGAGCCTGCTCTGATCGCACAGTTCCACTGATCCTGAAGGCATGAAGCAACGAGGAAGTCCTCTCATGAAAGTCATCATCCAGCCAGCAAACACATCAGGCTCTCAAACCATACTGCTGTCACCATTGCCTGAAAGTTTCTACTACTCATCAACAAAATTTACAACATAGGCACCAAACAAGACAGGTAACAATGGCTGGGAATACCACACACAAGAATAAACAATACGACGCTTTAATCTTTTTTATTTTCACTGAAAAGCATTGGCAGATCCTGACTATGGGATCTGGCTTTCCCTGAGTTGTCTTTGGAACAAATAAATTATGTCAGCACGGTCCCGTTCAAGCCTCAGGTCATGCATATGAATGATGGTCTGCTTAGACACAGCTGAGGTTCTACAAATGATACATGTTTTCAAAAGCAGTAAAGAGGCAAGCTGTACAAAGCAGCCGTCGCAGCACTTAGCGATGGCAGAATCAACAGATGAGCAGCACAAAACAGAGATATCAGATGGATATTTACATCCAAGATATCTTGAATGATTCCTCGTCAGCTTCAGGCCATCGCCCCCCCCCCCCCCCCCCCCCCCCCCCCCCCCCTCAGCCAACTTCTTCCTCACTCACTCCTCCTGCTTGCTCGTCTTTCACATTACCTCTTCTTTCGTCTCTACCCCACCCCCCCTCCATCCCCTGGTGAGATACAAAATCTCCCACCGGCTTGTTCTGGAGATTCTATACATAGTCTTCGATGGTTCATGACTTGATATGTGATCCAGAATGTCCGTATCAGGACACATGCCCCTGTGCATGAAGTGGACTGCTCAGTTGTTCTCTCCAAACTACAATTTTCCTACACTACCACACTGTACAGCACTGCCATACTACTCCCGCACTACACACACCCTTAGTGTCCACCACAACATCCACCTATCCTGTAATCACAAGACAAAGATGACGACCACACTCCAACCAACACATCCAGCCACACTTGAAAACAGAACTTCAAACATGTATACAGTTCCACATATCCAAACCTACCAACTACAAACCCTCCTAAAATTCCAAAGCAAAAGATCAACCGCCACCCTGAACCAAAGCAGAACTTAACTACCACAAGTCAATGATATGGATCATGCTAACTATGGTTATCCAGAAATAAACCACCTTTTACAAAGTGTATTATGACAGATACTGAGCACACTCCAACAATCAGTCTTCGTTCTCTTTCAAAGTCATTCAACGTGATCAACCGCTGTAGGTCGTATGATGCCAATAGCCCTGAGACTGCTGTTCTGGTGGTTGAGAAAGTCACAATCATTATGGAGGGGAACAGGGTACAGCAGATAGGGGAGTATGGGACAGAGTCATTGCTAGATCACCCTCCTTCCCAAAAGCCGGGGAAAAGCACTATCAAAAGTGATGACAAGATTCATAACCACACTGGAACACACCTAGCTGCCAACCTTGTGCAGTGTGAGCTCAGAGGCCTGGAGATGAAGAGGGGCAGTGTAGCATTGAACTGAAAGCACTCGGACTTCCTAAAAAGAAACTCTCCCCGCTAAAAATGAAAGGAAGGATTACAGAGAGAACATGTATGACCTTCCATGGCAAAGAGCTGCTGACATTAACATAACATCGTTTGAGCTTCATTCTGCTACGTTTCATTCTCCATTTAAAAACAAACAAACAAACAAAAATTTTGTGTATAAAACATTGAAATTGAAGGCTTTTTCCACTTCACTCAGGACGTTGGATACAATTTTCACAATGTGGAAATTCCCGAAAAATCCCCAGAGAGCCAGCAGGTCTGTACCATCCATGGGCCCAATCCATCCAGCACACCTGTCCCTCTTGAAGGACCAGGAAGGTAAAGCAAGGAGAGGAGATTGGCCCCACCTTCAGACTGTTTAACTTACAGGAATATTTGTAAGGGATTGAACACCCTCACAAAATCCTCTTTGAAAGGATTTTGATGTGCAGTTCCCTGTAACTGGCACAGAAATGGAACTCAGCTTCTACATTATGTGTCATAATATTTTCACTTCTGCCATCTTGGTCTCAATACACAGTGTTACAATCTTTTCACTCTGCCATCTCAGCCTCCACATTCTGTCCTACACTGTGTTCACTTCTGCCTTCTCAACCTCCACACTATGTGCCATGTGTTCATTTTTGCCTTCTCAACCTCCACACTCTTGTGTCACTATGTTTTCACTTCTGCTTTCTCAACCTACACACTCTTGTGTCACAATGTTTCATTTCTGCCTTCTCAACCTACACACTCTTGTGCCACAATGTTTTCACTTCTGCCTTCTTGTGTCACAATGTTTTCACTTCTGCCTTCTCAACCTACACACTCTTGTGTCACAATGTGTTCACTTCTGCCATCTCAACCTCCACACTATGCGCCATGTGTTCACTTCTGCCATCTCAACCTCCACACTATGAGCCATGTGTTCACTTCTGCCATCTCAACCTCCACACTATGAGCCATGAATCACTTCTGCCATCTCAACCTCCACACTATGAGCCATGTGTTCACTTCTGCCATCTCAACCTACACACTATGAGCCATGAATCACTTCTACCATCTCAACCTCCACACTATGAGCCATGTGTTCACTTCTGCCATCTCAACCTCCACACTATGAGCCATGAATCACTTCTACCATCTCAACCTCCACACTATGAGCCATGAATCACTTCTGCCATCTCAACCTCCACACTATGAGCCATGAATCACTTCTGCCATCTCAACCTCTACACTATGAGCCATGTGTTCACTTCTGCCATCTCAACCTCTATACTATGAGCCATGAATCACTTCTACCATCTCAACCTCCACACTATGAGCCATGTGTTCACTTCTGCCATCTCAACCTCCACACTATGAGCCATGAATCACTTCTGCCATCTCAACCTCCACACTATGCACCATGAATCACTTCAGCCATCTTAACCTCTACACTATGAGCCATGAATCACTTCTGCCATCTCAACCTCTATACTATGAACCATGTGTTCACTTCTTCCATTTCAACCTCTACACTATGAGCCATGTGTTCACTTCTGCCATCTCAACCTCCACACTATGGTCCATGTGTTCACTTCTGCCATCTCAACCTCCACACTATGCGCCATGAATCACTTCTGCCATCTCAACCTCTACACTATGGTCCATGTGTTCACTTCTGCCATCTCAACCTCCACACTATGAGCCATGTGTTCACTTCTGCCATCTCAACCTCCATACTATGCGCCATGAATCACTTCTGCTGCCATCTCAACCTCTACACTATGAGCCATGAATCACTTCTGCCATCTCAACCTCTACACTATGAGCTATGCATCACTTCTGCCATCTCAACCTCCACACTATGTGCTATGCGTTCACTTTTGCTATCTCAGCCTCTGTGCTTCTGCGCTGTAAGTTTTTTGCTTCTTCCATCTCAAAACTCTACATTATGAACAACAGCTGTCACTTCTGCCGCCCCTCCCTCTACACTCCAAAGCTGTTTTACGCGTCAGAGCCAAATAAACGAATCAGTCTTTTTTTCCCCTTTGATTAAACAACTACACCCAGCTCCCTCGGGTGACATGAACAGCCAGAAAAAAACTGTCCTGGCAGAATGAAAGAGGGGACCTCTCTAACACTGCGCCAACTCCACAGGTGACAGCCTGCTAATGTCTTTGCATCGAGCACCCTGGCATCAAACTTGCAAACTGTGACTTAGAAGTCTGTGTTCTACCAAAAGAACCAAGCTGTCAGTGTTCTACTAAAAGAACGAAGTTGTCAGTGTTCTACCAAAAGAACCCAGTTGCCAGTGCTCTACCAAAAGAACCAAGTTGCCAGTGCTCTACCAAAAGAACCAAGTTGTCAGTGCTCTACCAAAAGAACCAAGTTGTCAGTGTTCTACCAAAAGAACCAAGTTGTCAGTGCTCTACCAAAAGAACCAAGTTGTCAGTGCTCTACCAAAAGAACCAAGTTGTCAGTGCTCTACCAAAAGAACCAAGCTGTCAGTGCTCTACCAAAAGAACCAATTTGTCAGTGCTCTACCAAAAGAACCAAGTTGTCAGTGTTCTACCAAAAGAACCAAGCTGTCAGTGCTCTACCAAAAGAACCAAGTGTCAGTGCTCTACCAAAAGAACCAAGTTGTCAGTGTTCTACCTAAAAGAAACCAAGTTGTCAGTGTTCTACCAAAAGAACCAAGTTGTCAGTGCTCTACCAAAAGAACCAAGCTGTCAGTGTTCTACCAAAAGAACCAAGCTGTCAGTGTTCTACCAAAAGAACCAAGTTGTCAGCGCTCTACCAAAAGAACCAAAGTTGTCAGTGTTCTACCAAAAGAACCAGTTGTCAATCTCAAGGGACTGTATCTTAAGCAGCTATGCTCTTTAAAACAGAGTGCTGATTACATTCAAGAACCTATTACAAACTCTTTATGCCAGTCTTCATGCAAAAACTTAGACCGAACTAATAACAAACCCAGAATCAGCTGTGACGTAAGTTCTTCACGGAGCGATGCAAAATACAACCAGGTCAAGAGCATAGCATGCACAGGTCTGTGCACAATATGCTCATGACGTAGACATACATGCAAACGTCAATATCCATACCCATGCAACACACAGTATGCATAAGCACTCTCTCTCTCCCAAAACACACACAGATACTCACAAACGCAGAGCAAGAACACCTAGACTTGATCACACTTACTGTGCAACCAGCTGCCATGGATACAGATGTTGTTTCTTTAAAAAAAAAAAAAAAAAAAAAAAGCCTAATTTCATAAAATCACGAAAGACATTCTTGCGATCATACAAACACTAATCATCATCCGTGATCAACGGAATCTTTCTAAACAAGACTTTGTAGGTTGTAGGATTTCTCCATTTTAGAAAACACTGATGCCTAATACTGACTGCTCTACAGCTACATCAGTGTGAATAATACACAAGACTTTAGCTCCCAGGAGGGAACAACAGGCTTCTTCCTGCAAACCTTGAGAAGGGAACTAACAAACCTCTATTTGTGAACTTAAACCCTCTTACATTTTATTCACAACACCTCATCCACTGGAAATCCCATCTCTCTCTCTCTCTCTCTCTCTCTGTGTGCAAATTTGTGCTCATCAGGTGCATGGGGTATCATGACACTTGTGTGGATTGCCTAACTGCATTGCTGTTGGATTCTTCTCATCTGTTCAATATTCTTTCCTTTCTTCTTAATATATGATTTTCTACAATTTTCTCCCTTATAATAATCAGCATTTTTCTTTCTCTTTTACGTGTCAATGTTGATTATGCGATCCGCCGATGTGTTTCTTGTTGTTAAATTTTCCATCACTGAGCACATCATAAGCTATTGCTTGTTGTTGCTTCAGTTCAATAGTTTGTTTATGTACACATCTGTTCACTAAAGAAATGCTTAACAAAAAAAAAATCACAGACGTTTGGTTATACTGGACTCAGCATGCCGCAGCCTACTGTCCATTATTTAGGCCCATTAGTTGCTTTCCATTCAGCTCTAGCTTGCACACTCCCACTATGAATACAGCATCAAGGTAAAAACAATGAAAGAATGGTGCTAATTTTGGTACTAAACAGCTATGGTGTGCTTACACCATACAAAAATTCTCAAATCTTAAGAAGAGTTTCTTGATAAAACATGTAAATGCTGATGGCTGATGCAACAGAATGATGCTCAAGTGTGTGTGTGTGGGGGGGAGCTTATTTAATGGACAGAGGTCATTTTGACTGGCACAGAGAAAATGTGCGACAATGTCACCGAACCAACGACTGGGCATTTGGTGTATGCTTCTCTGTACTATCACCCCCTGTATAATTTGGCAACCCCAATAAGACTATGCCTGACCTCAAAAAAACAAACAAAACATGAGCAGTGTTCACTTTGATTGCTTGTGCAGTTCGAGCATTTCGTGTACAACTTAAAACCAGTTTGTCCCTCTCTCTGTCACTGGCATTTTCAAACACTGTCTACTCTATGCACATCATTCCAAACTAATGCCGCTTCCGATATTATTAGTTGGAAAATTATGTCCCTGTGACGGTCACACCACATATGTAAATGCTATAAGAAGTTAAGTCCCTTTCTTTGTTATCTACTGTCAATGTCTCCCCGCCTGACTCACTAAGCTCATTCCAGACAACTCACTAAGCTCAGTCCAGACAACTCGCTAAGCTCATTTCCAGACAACTTACATGACAACTCCTAATAAGATGGTCACTGCACCTGCTAACTTACAGGATGCCTCAAAATCCTCAACAAAATTTTTGCTAGTGAGAATCACACTTTTAAGTTCATCACCCTTGCACAACTTTCTTCAAACGTGCCATACCCCAGCCCTGGAATTTTCGGATTTAGTTTTTTACTGCGCTGCTTTTTCTGTTTTCTTCAAAGCAGAACAGAGCACTGGTTGAGACAGTTTTGGCGACCAAGTCAGAAATGGGTTAGGGGTTACTTTACATTTATGACTCATGTTAAATCTTCATCTGTCTTTTAAACGGAACAGAGAAAGGAATGACATCTGTATTTTTCAAACAGACTCTCATCGCATTTTATTTCACCATACATCAACAAAAAAAAGTGTTTGCAATCATTATGCCTATACATTAAAACACAGATTATAAACTGTGCAAGAAATTCACACACAATATACACATGAAAAACACACACACACACATGAAAGATTAAATGAATTACATTAAATGTGACTACAAACAGCAAGAGACCAGGAACAGCCCACTCAACGACTTTTTTCCTTCTAATGATCGTCCACGCCAATGAATACTGTCCTGCTTCTTAGCAGCAACAAAAACAAGCAAACAGAACATAAAACTTTACCACGTCTGGATATCTGGAATTGTTATCACAAGACAAACCTAAGACAAGAATCTACTCGGCACAAACAGGGTTTGTAGGCACTGCATTGTACATTGCACGTTTTCCGTCTCTCGTTCACCACTGGGGTTCAACAGTTCTCTGCCTTAACTCATGCCCAAAGCAGAAACAGTTCACCAACTTGACACCAATGAAGTAACATCACAGGCCAGAATTGGTGTCGTTGGAACTCTGTGGAGATTACATGTTGTGTACAGAGATACAGGTATATATTGAGCATTAGCTGGGATCAAACAGGACACTCATTTACACGTATGACACACGTACCTTCACACTTTGATATGGTGTACACACATACACACACATTTCTTATAAGTTTTTCCCAAACGAAGGTTTCCCGTTTCCCTTTCTTTCAGAATACAACAGCTTCTAAAATGGTGAGATAAGTCTAGTACTGACCAAGACAACCACATCCTCTTCTGTTCATCACACACATCATCTCACAGAACGTTTTCATCAGCCAAAATTCCCCAATCATACAACAGGCGGCACTCAGGTCTGGTTGTTCTCAGCTCAGTCAGCCATGGCAGCCAGGGAAACTATCCAAAACTCAAATCTCACAAGATGCAAATAAAATGGAAAGAAAAAAAAAAACAAAAAAAAAAAAACAACGATCTACTCACATATCCATTTTTGTGGATTTTCACGTCAAACATTGATAAACGACTTGTACAACTTGTCCATTTGTCCACAGAATGTACATCACATTTGCTGAAAAATTACCATCTCCAAGAATCAACTCACATACACAGGCTGCATGTGAACAAGCAAGCGCACCTTACAGAAACACATGAAACAGCCAAAGCAGGTGTACTGAAGTTGGTTGCAACAAAAGCCAGCTGTACCAAAGTCACAGAGTCACCCTGGCCAAAGCTTTGTGGTGTCACTTGCAACATTAAGTATAAAATTGATTTCACAGTTCTTCAACTTCAATGGAGCCACCTGAGGACTGTACATATGTCAAGAAATTCTGAATAGATAATTCTTTTATGACTATTCTAACATGAGAAACGCCTGCAGGATTAAATCTGTACACACACATGTGCTAACACTTCAACAAACACCACTTTTCAGAGACACTTGAACATGTGCATGAACACCCACACCCTGAACTCGCTCGCGCCATTGCCCATGCACACAGAAGCATGCACACATGCCCATACGCTTGCACGCGCACACACACACACACACACACACACATGCACACGCACACACACACACAAACGCACGCACACACACACACACACACACACACACAGAATGAGCCAGATAACCACACAGCCCTTCTCGTCCTCCACCAGTAGTCCTACGTCTCCTCCCCCCATCTACCGTGCCCTGCGTGGAGGACGCCCCACTGTCCTGGTGGCTGACAGCCTTTTCCACCGTTGCTGACGGAGACGTCGGAACATGGGGCGATCCTGCCTCCCTGTCCCCAGGGGACGCAGGAGATGGGGTGTCCATGCCGCCCGGACTCGACGAGCCCCCGTTGGCTGCCCCGGTTGCAGCGCTGGCAGCATTCTGCACTGGCAGCTTGCTGAGACGCACTAGTTCTTGAGACATCGTCTCCAGGTCCTGACACACACACACACACACACACACACACACACACACACACACACACACACACAGCATGTATTCACCTTTGATCCTTGTTTGGTGCTCAGAGCATGCATGTCTGTTTCAGCAGACAGAAGACAAGATGTGAACTCATCAAACAGAGAAATCAAAAGAGAAAAAAAACATTAACAATCTCAGCAAATTTTTGCTCTTGTACGATAAATTCAGCTATACTGAAAAGCATTTCTTTTTTTCTTTTTAAACGTCAAAATATTACAAAATTCGATTAATAAAGTATTCAAGAGAATGACAGCTAAAAGTTTCTTTCAGAATGTAAAGTATTTGAATATTCCAAACAACTAACAAAATTCATTTCCTATGTCATTCACGTCAAAACAATCAGATTAGTTTATTTGCCCTAGAAATTCATCTTTCCATACTAGTTCAGTTTACAGTTCGTGACTACTGCATCAAAATTTAACAAGGGAATAACCATACAATTCACCTAGATATTTGCTATCAAAAACAGATCTGCAATTTCAGAAAAACGAAATGGAGAGGCCCTAGCAATGACAAGTTCCTGAGACAGCACTGGGGCTTGCATGGCAGCGCAAGCAAGTCTCTTCGAAGAGCATCCCATCGCCTAGCACATGGACAGCCCTCTGGTGAGGTGAGTCACACATCCCATAGATTGAAGGTCACCTTGTGCCCAGACTGTATCTCTAAGGGCCATAGTTCACACACCTTCAGGTCAACGAGGCTGAAAAAAGGCAGCCGGTCAACTGAAAGGGAGCCAGGGAAGGATCTCTGAGAAGGCCAGGCTGACTGACGGACACAACTGGGTCAAACTTGGATATGCCTCTGAGGGCCCTGATTCAAAGACCTTGAGAGGGAGGAGGCTGAAAAAGTGTGTGTGGATCGCGGACAGCCAGGTGGTGTCATGTGGCTGACTTGCCTTGTTGGGCCAGTGTTCTACAAGGCAGCTGTCTGAGCTCTGCCCAGTCATCAGAATAAAACGAGAGTTTGCTGGACAACTTCCCCATTGGACATGTGGGTGTAGCGAAAATATACCATCACCTTTGTCAGACCATGCTAGTAGCTCCCACTGTTAGTAGCCCTAGCGGATGCTGCCCGTTTGAGGGGGGTGGGGTAAGGTGGAGGTGGACAGTGGGGTAGGAGGGTTGCTGCCCTGGATAGTGCTTTGAAGAATGAGCCGAGCACCAGAGAAGGGCAAGAGTTTGACATGGTAGGAATAGGATGCAGGACACTTTATATACAATTAAAGCATCACTGCAGTGTTGCACACTCGCACACACACACACACACACACACACACACACACACAGAGTCCAAAAAAGTCAATGGAATAGTAGCTGCCTGATTCAACGCCTTGTCATGGGAGTAAGGTTTTTAGTTTGAATCAAAAATCAAAGTAACATGGGAGATCCTGGTAACTTCTCTCGATCTGTGGCCCCCAAATGGATCCTTGGGGGGTTTTTCCTGCCTCTTTTTGAACCAAAATGCACAAATTCTAATCTATCCAACAGATTCTACTCTTAACTTTTGTTCAAATGTCATACAGATTATAACCTTAGCATCAATTAATCTGTTGCAAGTGCATACTGTTCATATAACTTAGACACAGCACCGATGAAAACATGACAGGCTTTCTTTAGCACCAACCCAGGAAAGACAACCCACCTGTAGTGGCCTCACTACAGTCATGGCAAAGTGGAAGAAAGAAGAGGAGGTTCTTTCTTCAACAAAACTTAGTTCACCTGGAATGTACAATGTCGACCTGTACTTTAGGGACAAAGAGTCCAATTCAGTGCATTTCAGGGACACATGTGGGCCTGTCATAACTATATGAACGTATGCCTTAACTAATGAAGGTGAAGTTGTTCTCTACTTATTGCAGATGCCTGTTCATCCCCATCTGTTAGAGATGCGTGCCGTTCCCTGCCCTTTAGAGGTACACTTTGTTCTCTGTTTTAGGTGCATTTTGTTCCCTACCTATTGCAGGTACATGTTGTTCCCTACCTGTTACAGGTACATGTCGTTCCCTACCTGTTACAATTGCATGTTGTTCTCTATCTGTTATAAGTGCATGCTGTTCCCTACCTGTTACAAGTGCATGTTGCTCCTTTCCTGTTACAGATGCATGTTGTTCATACCTATCGTAGGTGCATGTTGCTCTCTACCTTTTGCAGGTGCATGTTGTTATCTATCCACGGCAGATATACACTGTTCCCTATTTCTTGCAGATGCATGTTCTTCCATGCCCGTCGCAGATCCATGGTGTTCCTACAAGTTACAGTGCAGGTTGTTCACTACCGACAGCAGATGCATGTTGTTCCCCCTTACAGATGCATGTTTCTTACCTATTGCAGATATATGGTTTTCTTAACCTGATACAGATGCACATTCTTTCCTATCTGTTCCAGGTGCATATTGCTTCCAACGTGTTGTGATGACATGTTTTCCCTTATCTGTTACAGGTGCATGCTGGTCCCTACTGTTGCCGACACATTTTCTTTTCTAACTGTTAATGCTGTTCCTTATCTGCTGCTGACGCACATTCTTACCAACTTGTTGCAGGTGCATGCTGCTCCCTGTGGAAGCTGCACGTTGTTCCCTACATGTCGCAGGTGCACATTCTTCCCTACCTGCTACAGGTGCATGTTGCTCCCTACCCGTTGCAGATGCACCTTGTTCCTACATGTTACAGGTGCATGTTCTTCCCTACATGTCAGAACATATGTTATTTCCTACCTGGAACAGGTGCACGTTGTTCCCTACATAAATGTTTAGCTTACCTTTTGCAGGTGCATGTTGTTCTGTGACTGATACAGGAGCACACCGTTCCCAACCCGTTTCAGATGTATGTTGTTCCCTGTTTCAGATGCATGTTGTTCCCTGTTTCAGATGCATGTTGTTCCCTATGTTTTCCAGCAAATATTGTTCCCCACCTGTTTCAGATGCATGTTGTTCCCTATGTTTTCCAGCAAATATTGTTCCCCACCTGTTTCAGATGCATATTGTTCCCTACCTGTTTCAGATGCATGTTGTTCCCTGTTGCAGGTACATGTTGTTCCCCATCTTTTTCAGACACATACTATTCCCTTCCTGTTTCAGGTGTGTGTGTGTTCTTTACCTGTTGCAGGTGTGTGTTGTTCTTTACCTGTTTCAGGTGTGTGTTGTTCTTTACCTGTTTCAGGTGTGTGTTGTTCTTTACCTGTTGCAGGTGTGTGTTGTTCTTTACCTGTTTCAGGTGTGTGTTGTTCTTTACCTGTTACAGGTGTGTGTTGTTCTTTACCTGTTGCAGGTGTGTGTCGTTCTTTAGCTGTTTCAGGTGTGTGTTGTTCTTTACCTGTTACAGGTGTGTGTTGTTCTTTACCTGTTGCAGGTGTGTGTTGTTCTTTACCTGTTGCAGGTGTTGCAGGTGTGTTGTTCTTTACCTGTTGCAGGTGCATGTTTTTGGTGAGGGTCTCCTCCAGCATAAGCTGCAGCTTGCGGTTCATCTCCTGCAGTTCCCCGTGGTCCCCACTCTTCACCAGCTCCACCACCTTCTTCAGTGCCGACAGCTTGTCTTCCGCTGCAGAGTGCTGGTTCTGCGACTGTCGGCGACCCCCCCCGCTATGACACAGGCACATGTGGCACTGGAGGTCAATGACAGATCGCTTCAGAGCTGACAACTAGTCTTGGTCTAAAAAGTGTTGTCAGTGTTCAAGATGAGCTAGACCCTGAGGCTTACATTAACCCTTCCATACCAGCCTGTCCCAAGTCCTTGGCTGCTGAACAACTGACTGCCAGCAGCACACAGTAAAGCTGGGCTGCCTGCCGGGCCACAGCTGTGTTGGCTACACCACTGAATCAACTATGTTTGCCTCACCAAGCATTAATTTCTATCATTCTTTTTGCATATTACTTATAACTACTCTACAACATCTTGCGTTGTGTGCAGCCTTCTTTCCACACCCTACCGTGTTAAGCCACACTCCTCTTTGACCTTGGTCTTGCATGACCAGACAAAACTTCTGGCACCAACCGAGCTGAGTCAGTGCTGTGCTGTCCAGGCCTTTTTTTTTTTTTTACCAGTTTTTTCATGCATTCTTTACACTGCACTGTGCATGGTGTTTATTCTGAGCACAGCTCTTGCTTCTTATTATTCTTGACACAACTATCATCGCGTGATCTGTAAAAGTACGCAGGAGCAATTCAAATGAAAAGTGCTTGTTCAAAACATTCTGTTGACAATAGAGTCTATTTTGTAGCACACAGTCTGAGACATGAATACTGTGATAGAGCTATCAGTTGACTACATGTCCTCACTGCACTGTGAGAGAGTGAAAGCTGTGAGCCGAGTGTGAGAGGAATGTGAGAAGAGACAAAAAAAAAAAAGGACAAATAAAAGCTTACAATTGTTTAAGACCTATGCTTTAGAATTCTATTTCCATCACAGAACTGAAGTGGATTTAAACATAAAGGGACAGCACCTTGTAATGCATTATGTATAGCGTGTTATATCAGGGTGATGACACACTGAAATGAGCCAAGTTTCCCTCGTTTTATGAAAACAACAAAAAATACACATATACTCAGTGACATACAGCTCATCAAAACTTTGTAAAAATGTTCTGCATGGCCCAGTTTTTTCCCCAATCACTGTCAAACCCAGCCTTTCTCCAGCTGCCCCCTCTCCTTCCCCATCCGAACACCCTGTTGCTTCTCCCGCTTCTCCACTCCCAGTCCTTCACCTTTTTTTTCTTTGTGCATTAATTGAGAATCAAATAACAAATGAGTGAAAAACTGCTCTAGCGTTCCCCCCCCCCCCCCCCCCCCCCCCCCCCCCCGAGCCCTTGTTTCATCTTTCACAAGTTCTAGGTCCACATTCATCAGTGTTTTTTCTCTATTTTCTTCTGGCTACTCCACTGAGTATACAGCAACAGTGGATTTTCATCACACTAACTAATGTGAAAGTCACACAACATATTTTATGTTTTATTTCTAACAATGAGTTTTATATACACGTAAAAATGTGTCAGTCTTTGTTTTAAGTCAAACAAAAGAACAGTGTCTCTGTCGTGACAAGTTAAAAACAATATACGTTTTAGTTTTTTTTCTTTCTTTCACTCCAAACCATAATCTGCATGTAAAAACTGTCCCCACTGTGTTTCACATCATAATAAAATTTGATCAATTTACTTTCATTTGCATATCAGAAAGCAGTTGGTTTAATCTTTTGAATGGAAAGGTGCAGATTGTACAAGGCCAGCGCAGATAAACAAGGCGATGTGTTCACTCAAGGAAGGGCAGGAGGGGTCCACCACTAGCGTACATGTCTGCCCTGTGTATCTGCTGTGACAAGGTCACTGTTGTTCATCGATTCATTTCAACTGCCTCAGCACCGACACAAACCTAGCTACAGACAGTCATGAAGCTGGGGAGAACTCTCTAGTCAGCAAAACACTGATGAAATGCAGAAACAGGACAGAGATGGGGAGGGTTTTTTTGGCTTTTTTTGGTTTTGAATTTCTTTTTCTTAATCATGTATACTCCCTGTCAGGCCACGTTTCCTCATCATGTCACACACTTGCAAGCTGCAAGCTGACTGATGAGCTCTTCCTTCCATTCTATGACATAAAGTAATAACCCCCCTGTCCAAACAACAGCTCATCAGTCGAAAAGGATGAGCAAGAATCTGAGTTTGCATGGACACACGTGTCTACCCAAAGAGGACAAAGCGGTGATTACCAGAGTGTGTGTTCATGACATAGTGTTCGATGATGGCTGTTTTTTCCAGTAAGTCTTCTGCCATGCAGGCGTTGCTCGTCTCCAGGTGATTGACCTGCCCACAGACAGCGCACCCACTGCTCACACACAGAGAAAAACTCACCAGAACTTGTTGCAAACCATGACTGGGATGGCACAAGTGTACTCTTGGTTCTGCAAGACAGAGCATCAACTCTGTGTGTGTGTGTGTGTGTGTGTGTGTGTGTGTGTGTGTGTGTGAGAAATAATTCTCCATGCCCTTTTTCAGCCCAGACAGACAAAAAAACAAGATTCTTTCACAAAAGAAAAACAAAATAGATTCCACGCACCATATTTCCCATTTTTACCCAGACAGACATAAAAAAAGATTCTTCATACAAGAAATGCAAAACAAATTCCACACACTGTATGTTAGCACACAACACACCTCAAAAGATGTGAAGAAATAAATTCCAGATACGTTATGTCGAGAGAAGTGAAGAAATAGTTTTTCATCTGGATCTGGATCATTACATCGCAGGAGCCAATCAACGGCTATGCGGACAGAACAGGGAGAGCGCAAAAATGGTTTTAAAATAGTTTTAAAAGCCACTACTTTGTCCTAACAATCTTCCACTGGGTTCAGGTGTCAGTGAGTAGCCACAACAGGTATCTACAGGTTAAACAAAAAAAAAATTAAAATAAAAAAAAAAAAAAGCGAACTAAAAACTAAAAACTCTACTGCTGTCAAGATGCTAGTAGGCAGGCAATGTTGATCTACCAACTGCTGATGTAAATCTTAACAAGATGATAGATTCCTAACACCACATTAATCAAAAGAAATGTAACTGAAAAAAAAATCACATAACACATATCAACTCAAAGAAATGTGAAGTAATAGATTCTATTTCAACCTAAAAAAAAATCTTTAAAAAAAAACTGACTCAACACATCACATGTTAACTCAGACAGATGTGATGAAACGATTCCACTTTAAGCCATAGAACTGCTCAGAAACAGATTCCACTTTAAGCCATACAACTGCTAAGAAACAGATTCCACTTTAAGCCATACAACTGCTAAGAAACAGATTCCACTTTAAGCCATACACTTTAAGCCATGCTAAGAAACAGATTCCACTTTAAGCCATACAACTGCTAAGAAACAGATTCCAATTTAAGCCACAGAACTGCTAAGAAACGGATTCCACTTTAAGCCATACAACTGCTACACTGCTAGAAACAGAATTCCACTTTAAGCCATAGAACTGCTAAGAAACGGATTCCACTTTAAGCCATACACAACTGCTAAGAAACAGATTCCAATTTAAGCCACAGAACTGCTAAGAAACGGATTCCACTTTAAGCCATACAACTGCTCAGAAAAACAGATTCCACTTTAAGCCATACAACTGCTAAGAAACAGATTCCACTTTAAGCCATACAACTGCACAGAACCAGCTAAGAAGCCACAGATTTAAGCCACTTTAAGCCACAGAACCGCTAAGAAAACAGATTCCACTTTAAGCCACAGAACCGCTAAGAAACAGATTCCACTTTAAGCCACAGAACCGCTAAGAAACAGATTCCACTTTAAGCCACAGAACCGCTAAGAAACAGATTCCACTTTAAGCCACAGAACCGCTAAGAAACAGATTCCACTTTAAGCCACAGAACCACTTTAAGCCACTAAGAAAAACAGATTCCACTTTAAGCCACAGAACCGCTAAGAAACAGATTCCACTTTAAGCCACAGCCCACAACAGATTCAGAACCGCTAAAAACAGATTCCACTTTAAGCCACAGAACCGCTAAGAAACAGATTCCACTTTAAGCCACAGAACCGCTAAGAAACAGATTCCACTTTAAGCCACAGAACCGCTAAGAAACAGATTCCACTTTAAGCCACAGAACCGCTAAGAAACAGATTCCACTTTAAGCCACAGAACCGCTAAGAAACAGATTCCACTTTAAGCCACAGAACTGCTCAGAAACAGATTCCACTTTAAGCCACAGAACCGCTAAGAAACAGATTCCACTTTAAGCCTTACAAGATCCTCTCCCCACCCTTCCTACACCAGCCAAGGAAATGTCCCACACTAAATTACAAAGGTCTGAACATCTGACCATCTTTCTTTTTCATACAATGCGTTTGGTGGTTTCACGCTGTCTAAAATGTGTAGAAATGCACAAAAAGCCCAGTGTGATTAATGAAATGGTCCCAAAGCAGAATGACTACAACAAAAATCAAGTAAAGACTCACAGCATCGAGCTTGTTTGTCATGTCTGTGATTCTGTTCCCAGCGTGTGATGCTTCTGGGCTGTGTTTTACAGTTCTATTTAGCACAGCCCTTGCACACCATCACTTTGCCCCAAAACAACAAAATATAAGACCCATCCAAACATCATCAACTAAAAAAAAAAACCCAACAAAAAAGCAGATACTGAAGCAAAATGTACAATCATTGATCACCGCTACCTTCACCCAAAGAGGTGTGACCCAACAGATTTTTCCAAACCTTACAAGGATTCAGACTCAGCCATCATCCAATTTCAGGATAGATTAATCCACAGAGACAAAACAAAAATTCAGCAAACTGAGCCCACTCAAAACTGAAGGTAAGGAGCATTGAAGGATATCTTCCATGAAGATGAAGATCTTTCCGTGAAGATCTTCCATGAAGATCATGCCAGATCTCCTCATGACAGCTACCAACAGAAGAGCCTGGAGAGAAACAGAGGCTGCCTCATCACGTCCTACAATGACCCCAACAGTCAGGGGAATGACTGACTGACTGAGACGAAGAGAAGGTGAGGAGCGTTAAAGGATATGTTCCATGAAGATTTTAGTCATGACTAGATGAAAAGTCAACCGATCTTGAAGAAAGGCCCTTTGAACTGAGGGTTCACTCGATGTGACTTGGCATTTCAGCTAGAGCACTTCAGAGGACTGGAAGCTGGTCTGGGCACAGCCTTGTTGGAAGAATTTCCATTCTATCCCTCCAGACTAGAGAGCAGAGTCAGGAACTCTACTCCATGCTGTAAACTTTTTCTCAAAATCAGCCGGCCCCATGATCAATGATTGTCTTCTTCTTGACCGCAGACCTCTGCTGCTGGGACTTCAGAACACCAGATATGAACAGTAACGGCAGATCAACAAGAGAGCTCTCCATGATCTTTTAAGACTGACTGTCCCACTGTGGGATCACAGGACTCAAAAAAACAAAGAAACCTCATGCCCCATCCAAGGTAGGCAGCAGAATGGAGTTTAGGCATCCAGTAACCTACAGCAACTATCATCTTCAAGCATCCAAAAGAAACAGGCGGATGGGTATAGACACTGGTGCTGACTCCATCCAACAATTCTAGAGTCACCAGCAGTCAAAGATTTTCAGACTGACTGGTCACTGCTGACTAATGAGCCACTTCACTTAAATCAAGAATGGCCACACTGATGAATGTCCAAGCAGCATGAAACACATCCTTCAGGACTGTCCCACCTCCAGGTTCCGCAATAGCAATCTCAGCCACAGGAACTGGGTACAGAGCTGCAGGATCAGTCTTTAGCAAAGCCACAACCTGGAGATGGCGGAATCAGTCTTCATGACCGCTCTGCAGATTTAACACACCCTGGCATATCAAGCACCAAAGAAAAGGCAACAGAATAATCCATCGTTCAGGCCAAAACTGTCTCAAAATTAGGTGATTGCATATAACAATCCCCAGTGAATGTACAAGAGAGTGGTAGAGATTCACATCACCAAACCGACCCCCAAAAGAATGGGGAGAAACGAGACAACCCACCTTCTCCTCCAGGGCCCACTTCTGCTCCTGAACGCTGGTCAGCCGCTTCAACAGCTCAGCGTGATCGTCACCAGACTCTGAGACCAGAGAGCTGAAACTGTGATTGCCAGTGTTGGGCGTGGTAGGTGACTGCAACACAACCACCCAAACAATCTCATATCCACTGAACAATCTCATTTTTCTTTTCTGTCTTTCTCTCTCTCTCTTTCTTTTTTTCTTTTTTTTTTTCTTCTTTTTTTTTTTGTTGTTGTGTTAAGTCTCATGTAACTAAATATAAAATTAAAAAAACGAAACAATTTTTAAGTAATTGAAATTTTGTTGTGTTAGTCTCTCGTAACAAAACGTAAAAGATAAACCCAAAATAAATTTAAGTAACTGAAATAGGCACATTGAAAACAAACTTCATTTTTGAGTTTCAACGTGATGTCTTATGCTATTAAAGAGTTCTTGCAATGAAAATGGCTAAACTGAAGGGATCTAATAAAATCTGCAATGCCTTCAATCTGTAAAAAGACTCAAGTTTATGGGACACAATTTCTAAGGATCCATACAGGCTTAAAAACAAATAAAAAAATCAATCCAGAAGGTCCAGTTGTGACCCTGTCCATAGTGACCTGCCAACTGACTGACCTGGGGCCCCACTGGCCATGGAATCCTTGCCCAGACCACTGGCCCCGGCACTCCAGGAGGACACAGAACTGTGCACACACACACACACACACACACACACACACACACACACACACACACACACACACACACACACACACACTCACACACACACACACACACACACACACACACACACACACACACACACACACACACACTCTGTCGATTTCATACTGACAGCAATTCCACACTAGCAATACTGAACTGCGGGTACCACGCCAATACATGGTTCTCACTTTGCATCCAATGTGTGCAGACCCCTCCAAGACAAGATTACAGAGGATACGTACCAACACACCGTTTACACCCAGCATAAATTTATCAGCAAACTGACTCCACAAAGACACGGAACTGTGGAAATACCAACACACTGTCAACGTCGTGAATAAAAAACTATGTGCAAAACCACTCCACAACAACACAGAACAGTGGATACACCTATAAACTCATTGTCACAGTTTCCTTCAAATTCTGCGATACATACAATCCATAATGACACAGGGCAGTGGTCACACTGACAAACTGACAACAATACTTTACATATTTTGTATCAAATCAGCTCAATGACAACGCTTTATGTATTTTGTACCAAATCAACTCAATGCCGACTCTAAAAAAAAAACTTCGGACCATTCCATTATGTTGCTAACAGTTTACACAAGGTGACAAATCCCGTCCATGACCACACAATACTTTGGACATACATACTGAGACATTGTTAACGCTTTACATGATGCTGGGTAACAAACCCATCACACAACACAGAAGGGTGGAGGCACACACAGAGAGAAACAAATTCACTATCAACACTTCATAAAGTTCTGAAACATGTACATGATGAAGTAAAAACTGTGACCAAGGACACTGCCAACAATTTAAAAGTCATTAGGTCAAAACAGAATCCACACCCTAACAACAGAGAACTTTGCGCACATGTACCCACAATCTGCACACACACATACCCACAATCAGCATGCCCATACCCATAATCTGTACACACATACCCACAATCTGCACACACATACCCATGATCTGCACACACATTTTGTGACATACTCACACATACTGTGCACACATACCTGCAATCTGCACACATATACCCACAATCCGCACACACACACCCACAATCTGTACACACATACCCATAATCTTCTCACACACACACACACACACACACACAACAATCTAAACACACACACCCCACAATCTAAACACACACATGACCAAACACTGTGACCAAAGCAAGACATTAAAAGTGCCAGAAAAGTGAAGAGAGGTGATCTCAGTGGAAAAGTGTGAGCAGCCAGCTGAAAAAAAAAAAAAAGAAAAAGACCATGCAAAGAAGTAGCCTAGGTGGAGAGGTGAAAAGAGTCGGAAAGAAATCCTGAGAAACTGGCGTAAGTGGAAAGGCAGAATGAGCCAGAAAACTGGAAATGCCTGACTGGTGATGAAAAGTGAAAGAAGCCAGAAAAATGCAGAAAACTGACGCGAAGTACAAAGACGATAGAAGCCAGGCAAGCGAAGGGAAATGACAAACCGACAGACAAAAGAAGCCCCCAAAATGAAAAGTGACACACACAGAAAGGTGAAAGCAGCCAGCGAAGTGAAGTGACATGACGGATGACTTGAGCTAGAGAAGTGACAAGATGTGAACATTGAAAAGGAGGAAGCAAAGTGATGAGAAGTGAAAGATAAAAGGAGCCAGACATGTGAAATGCAAAGAAAGATGTCAGCAGTCAGAGAAGTGATGAAAAATGAAAGATGAAAGGAGCCAGAGAAGTGAAGAGAAGTGAAAGATGAAAGGAGCCAGAGAAGTGAAGAGAAGGGAAAGATGAAAGGAGCCAGAGAAGTGATGAGAGAAGGGAAAGATGAAAGGAGCCAGAGAAGTGAAAGATGAAAGGAGCCAGAGAAGTGAAGAGAAGAGAAGGAAAGATGAAAGGAGCCAGAGAAGTGATGAGAAGGGAAAGATGAAAGGAGCCAGAGAAGTGAAAGATGAAAGGAGCCAGAGAAGTGAAGAGAAGGGAAAGATGAAAGGAGCCAGAGAAGTGATGAGAAGGGAAAGATGAAAGGAGCCAGAGAAGTGAAGAGAAGGGACAGATGAAAGGAGCCAGAGAAGTGAAAGATGAAAGGAGCCAGAGAAGTGATGAGAAGTGAAAGATGAAAAGAGCCAGAGAAGTGATGAGAAGGGACAGATGAAAGGAGCCAGAGAAGTGAAAGATGAAAGGAGCCAGAGAAGTGATGAGAAGGGAAAGATGAAAGGAGCCAGAGAAGTGATGAGAAGGGAAAGATGAAAGGAGCCAGAGAAGTGATGAGAAGGGACAGATGAAAGGAGCCAGAGAAGTGAAAGATGAAAGGAGCCAGAGAAGTGATGAGAAGTGAAAGATGAAAAGAGCCAGAGAAGTGATGAGAAGGGACAGATGAAAGGAGCCAGAGAAGTGAAGATGAAAGGAGCCAGAGAAGTGATGAGAAGGGAAAGATGAAAGGAGCCAGAGAAGTGATGAGAAGGGAAAGATGAAAGGAGCCAGAGAAGTGATGAGAAGGGACAGATGAAAGGAGCCAGAGAAGTGAAAGATGAAAGGAGCCAGAGAAGTGATGAGAAGTGAAAGATGAAAGGAGCCAGAGAAGTGAAGAGAAAGGAAAGATGAAAGGAGCCAGAGAAGTGATGAGAAGGGAAAGATAAAAGGAGCCAGAGAAGGGAAAGATGAAAGGAGCCAGAGAAGTGATGAGAAGGGAAAGATAAAAGGAGCCAGAGAAAGGAAAGATGAAAGGAGCCAGAGAAGTGATGAGAAGTGAAAGATGAAAGGAGCCAGAGAAGGGAAATAAAAGGAGCCAGAGAAGGGAAAGATGAAAGGAGCCAGAGAAGGGAAAGATGAAAGGAGCCAGAGAAGGGAAAGATGAAAGGAGCCAGAGAAGTGATGGGATTTTTACCTGCGTCACAGTGCAACAAATCCCCAGGATCTGCCGGTCGGAACAGCTCCTCCATACCTGCCAGCAGCACTACACATTATATGTCGTAGTTAAGATGCCATCATTAAGTAATAAAGATTAGAATGTATTGTGATACATAAATTTAAACTTAAACTTTTTTCTCTCTCCTAATCAGCAGAGCTTCACCCCAACATTTCAAATGATAAAACCTATGCCACATCCTCTTTGGTTTAAAAAAAAACATTAGAATTCTGGTGTTTTATTTTTGTTTGTTTGGCTAGGTTGTTTTTTTGTTTTGTTTTCGTTTTTTTTTTGTGTGTGTGTGTATGTGTGTGTGTGTGTGTATGTGTGTGTGTGTGTGTGTGTGTGTTTAACCAATTCAAACATTCCAAGGATGATTTCAAATAAAGCAAAATTCAGATTAAAAAAAAAAAACAATAGAAGAGAGAGGAAAAGAAAGAGGAAAGAGAGAGAAAGAGAAAGAGACAGACAGACAAAGTGAGAGAGAGATGCATCATGGGGTTAGCAGTTAAGCACTAACAGCAATCAAGCTGTTTGGCTCCTCAAAGCAACAGACAGAAAGCCTTACTCTTGTTCTTGCTCTCTGACAGAACCTCCTGCAGCCGCTCCTGCAGCTTTTCCGCCCGCTTCCTCTCCGCGTGCAGCTGCCTCTTCAGATCCTTGAGCTGAACACATGGACACAAAGATCAACAATGGACCCAAACCATCACATTCTTTCTTCGCTGTCTTCACCTTCCATGCCCCCTCACAGGCATTAATCCCATGATGCTAATTCCCACCTGCCCTAAACACAGCCATGTTGAGGAATCTCCTGTTGCAGTCTCAGTGCTTACAGCACAGAGGGAGCAACCTGGGTCAGATTGTTCCAAATCCATGGCCTTCTGTTTCAAAACTGTTTCCGATTCTTCTCAACAGGCACACTAAATTCGTCATGCAATATTTCATATTCTTTCAAAACGTAAGATGATACAGATTGCTTCCTTCTACAAAAAACAACAATAATAATAACCACCACCTTTTCCTTTCCCAACCCCCCCAATTCTTTCCCTTCTTTTTTCAAGATGGTGGGTATTTCATACTTAATCCACATAAAAAAAGAAACTGCTGCAAAATCATCAAAGCACACATGGGCCTCCACACAGACCTTCTGACAGACTCTGAAGAGGAATATCCCCTAATATGTTACAGGATATATGGAATCTCTTCTATGTGATGGCATGGCCACGTTACAAGATCTAAAGAATGTAAATGATGGTATGGCCAGGCAACAAGATTCAAAGAATGTAAATGATGGCATGGCCACGTAACAAGATCCAAAGAATGTAAATGATAGTATGGCCAGGCAACAAGATCCAAAGAATGTAATTGATGGTATGGCCAGGCAACAAGATCCAAAGAATGTAAATGATGGTATGGCCAGGCAACAAGATCCAAAGAATGTAAATGATGGTATGGCCAGGCAACAAGATCCAGGGGATCAGTTCTTGGTGATGGTAGTGCCATGTTACCCAGTCCAGAGGATGTGTTTTGAAGCTAATCAATCCAAGACTCACCATGCTCATGCCTTTCTTCTCATGGATCTTTTTCTCTCCCACTCCATCCTGAATGCTCTGCAAACAACAGGATTACATTATATGTATCAAGTGCTGTGTTCAAATCTTCTAAGGCATTCTGCTGACTTCTGGAATAAAAGTCTGCACTTTTTTTTCTAAAAGAATTCTGTCCAGGGCTTTTCTAATTTTCTAAAAAGCCCTGTACATGGTTGAATCAGTTTTGGTATCCAGCCGTGTTGAACTGATTAAACACATGACCTGAAGTTGTGCTCAGGGATCTGTGTCTACACAGCTCACAGCATGAATCATCCAGTGTGTACATCAGTCATGGTCAGCATCTGTGTCTATACAACTCACAGCATGGATCATCCAATCTGTACATCAGTCATGGTCAGCGTCTCTCTGTCTACACTGCTCAGAAAATGGATCATCTAGTGTGTACGTAAATCAACACACACATCACGCCATGTTCTGACTCTACGTGCTCAGGTAATGTCATGTTTATATTTTTTTACTGTATTAAGCATATAACTGCAAACTGCAATTTTGTATGCAGTGATATTAGTCCATGTTATATTCTGACACATCTTATTCGTAGATGAAACAGATCAATTCAATTCAACCAACTTTATTGTCCACCACCAAAATTTTTCTTCTGCTCCAAATCATTTCACAAGTATATAAGACATTACAAAAAGACATTAAAAACATTACATAAAAGCCCACGTTAGTATATGTATTTATACATCAACACTCACACACCCCTCCCCACCCCACCACCCACACATACACACACACACAGGCACACACACACCCACCAACACACACACACACACACACACATACATAAACACATGAAATAAACATTAAATCCATAAGACATAAAACATTGCATAGATTATAAAAACAATACATAAAGACACAAACTCTTTTCTTAAAATCAAGAGTTGCAACTTGTATGTGAAAGCACCCTGATAACCAAAGGAGACAATACTCCACGCTTCCTAACCTGAATAATGATAAAAGGAATAGCAAGAACATATGCAATGATAATTAAAGAGAGCAAGAGTATGTTCAACTGAAGGCAAACTTTTTGGCTGATTTACTTTGCCTTTGCTATTCGTTTCCGAAACAAAACAAAACAAACAGAAAGTCACAGGAAGAAATAGTGGGAATGAAATTTTTACCATACTGACATGAAAGTCTCTGTCTTGGTTATGCTTTAATCAGCATGTAATTGTGTTGAAATATTTGACTGACATGTCAACTCACACAAGTTGAAAACAAGTTGTAGTAAACGCCAAGATGAAAGTTGACATGGAGTAACAGATATATTCAAACAGTTCTAAAAATACACTGAAGAAACAATAATGAGAAGTAGTACAACTGCAGCAGATGACAAGTTAAAAACAGGAGATTACATACAGCACAACACTTCTCCATTAGAGATCCTCTCTTCAATTTTAAAATGAAGCCTTTGTCACATTGTTTAATGATCCAAGTAGTTTGACCATCTTTTTATCCACAATGATTTACAAAGTTATTTACTCATATCATGATTATTTTTTTTTTACAGGGAATGACAGATGTTTACAAGTAAAATAATTCATCACAATAAATACAGATCAAGTAAGATAAAAAGGAAAGTTACCTGGTTAAGAGAGGACACGGTCATCTTCAGTTTGGCAATTTCTTCCTGCTGTAGTGATTCTGTCTCTTCCCACTCCTGGTCACACAGCATTTCACAGTCCACATCTTACAGGGTCATACTTCAACACATTTCTGACCTCAGAGATTCATACAAAAAACACAGTGGTCACTCACAAACATGGAACCCTCAGACTAGATCATTATTTTCGTTTTTAGGCCTTAGTGATAGGAATAATTACTACTGAAAGTAATTTTACAGTGTACTTTACCTGTCTAAACAAATGCCTTACCTCCACTTTGCATGGAATTAAGGTTTTAGTGATAGGAATAATTACTACAGAAAGTAATTTTACAGTGTACTTATCTGTCTAAGCAAATGCCTTACCTCCACTTTGAATGGAATAACGCCAAACATTAGAATCTAAAAAAATAAAAAAAATAAAAAAAAGAAGAAATTGGAAGGGGAGGTCAATATGTAGGACCCCTTAGACCTTGAAACTGTCCCTTAAGGCAGACTGTTCAACATCCAATGGGAGGACGTGACCCTTCCTGGACAGGGAATCAGTGAGGACATTCAATTTGCCTAGGATGAGTCTCACAAGCAGATTTATTACCTTGGATAGATGAAAGGGAAGAAGGGAGACTGCTAAATTGTTCAATGGTTTGGAGTGAATACTCCCTGATTCCTAGATATGCCATTACTGTGGAGTTGTCTGCGCCAATCAACAAGAGAGACTTGTTCTTCAGGCTTGCCAACCAATGCTGAAGAGCAAGAAAGGCCAACAGAGACTTGTTCTTCAGGCTTGCCAACCAGTGCTGAAGAGCAAGAAAGGCCAACAGAGACTTGTTCTTCAGGCTGCAACCAATGCTGAAGAGCAAGAAAGACCACCTGCATCCCTAGGACACTGATGTGGTCCCTTGCTTCCCCAGAATCCCAATTTCCACTGGTCTCCAGAAAATGAGGGTCAAGATGAAAACAATAACCTGACTCTCTCATGGAGGAAGCATCAAAGAAACCCCTGACTTTATACACGAAAAGGTCCAGAAAAGGCTCAAAGCAGACAGAAGAGGACAGGAACATGGGAGCATTTGAAATGAGATGACTACTGATGATATACGCAGATCAGCCAGGGACATTGTGCACAAAATGAGCAGCTGAGTTTCCCAACCTTACCTTCAACCGCCTGTCCTGTGACTCTTTCAGGTGTTGCAGTTCCGTCTGATGTTGATCTTTCAAGGCCTTCACTTCTTCCCTGTGCTGTTCAACCAGCGCTTCCTTTGTCTCCTTCAGCTCTGTCTGCGACTCAGTTAACTGCACCTGCAAATTCAAGTTCATGACTTTAACAGTTCAGCAAACTGCACAAGCCACCTCGAGAATGAAAGCATCTTTAGAGGCAAATTTGTGTACAAAATTCTCTTAATAAAAACATGGCAATCTGTGAAAGACCAAACAAAAGACGTATTTGAAACTTAAAGGCCAGTTGAGGAAGCTGAACTGGAAGTAAGTTTCCAAACAGCTCTTTGACCATACAAACTGCAAACTCTGCAAATTAACAATCTTTTTTTTTCGCGAGCAGAACTGTTTTTTAAGTCAAGCAGAACAGTGGAATGACGAGCATCTGAGCACGGTAAATTCTGCCGAATGTGGGATGGTTAGCAGCTCTGACTATCAATGAGAAGCCAAATCATCAGTAGTTGACTGCGTTCTGATTTGACGTAACATTTAACCATTTTCATTGCAGTGACAATAAATATTACATGTTCTGAAGGAATCTGTACATGGACAGATCAATTTGCTATAAAACTGCTTTTGGTGTGCTGACTATAACGAGTGTATTTACTACCAAGTGTGTGTTCATACCTTCTAGCTTTTTGTGACAGTGGGGAACACTGGAGGGAAGGGGGTTCGCTTTCATCTACCATCACATGGCAGAGGATAGAAGGATACCCATCTTCTAGTGATTACTGTAAAATATTTTCCCATCAACACAATTACTTTCAAACCTGATTCATCAGTATACTTTGGAACAAACTCAGGCTCTCTCGCCATTTTTTTTGTTTTGTATTTGGTGGTGGTGGTGATGGTGGGTTTTGGGGTTTGTTTTTTTAAATGTTTCCTTTTCAAATATTTCAGGGCCTATAATCCCTGCTATTGTTCCAACGTATCAGCATGGCGTTAAAGACACAGACAAAGCCATAAGCGATTCTGCGCATGAGTTAGCAAGAGTTGTTGCTCTTTGGTCATAACACACTAACACAATGGTTACTCATTCAAGTGCAATTACCACTCAAGAACTTTTATCTCCTGATTTTTTTTTTCTTTTTTACATTCCTTCTCTCAGTTCCTTGTATTCACCATATTGTCACCAAATATGTGTACAAAATACATCAAATGGTATGGATGAACAGATGTGCATGGACAATTGCATGACAATATGGTCCTGACTGTGAATATAAGTTGTGTTGTCAAAAGACTCAGATAACACAGTCTAGTTTATTTCTTAAGTCAGCTGAAATGGCAGCCATCTTGTTATGAGTTATGTCAAACATCATTCGTAATGCGCCCAGCCTTACAAAACAGCAGGCATTTACAAATTTCTACAGTTGAAGAAGCGGAGGGGTAGGAAAAGAGGGATGTGGGAGCTGATAAAGTTTTCAGGTCAGTTACCTCTGTCTCTTTCAAACGGCGCTCCAACCACCCTCTGGCATCTTCCAAGGACCTGACCTTGCCCTGCAGGTCATCGATCATCGGCTGGGCCTTGTTCAGCTCCTTCACACGGCTCTGGAGTCACAAAAACATACAGATTAAGAAAGCCAGTAGTCTGCTGAAGGTTTGAGAACTGATGCTACAGAAGGGTTCGCCACATCTCCTTCAAGTAACAAAAGAGAGGGATGATGTAAGACAGTACATCAACTCATACATGAGTAGGCAGGGACCTCTTTCTCACAGCTGCAAGGCTCCCACTGAGAAAAACCAAAGATAATGGAAATTCCAGGGGTGGGGAACGGGGGCAGCAGGCACGCTCCACCTACTCTGGAAAAATGCTGAAAACTGCTTTCAAAATGAGGTATTTCTGTGTGGCTTCTGAGATCTGAGTGGTGTAGAGATGCACAATACCTACGCATGGACATTATCCTGCCTTCGAGTGGATAAACAAAATGGCGACTAACCAATCGTACGAAGAAGTTCACAAGAGTTTGCAACATCACTATGATCTGCTAGCACTAGAAAAATGTGACAAGCACTCAGCACATACCACAGCCACTTTCTTTTTTTTTTTTCCTTCCCTGAACTTCCCTTTCTTTACAGAAAGAATTTTTCTTTTTCTTTTTTCTTTTTTTTTTTTTGATTGTCATGTTTACATTTTGCTGACAATTGTAAGTTCTTGGGGAACTGGTAGCCTGAGACGTTAAGCACGATTCTAGCCTGGTAAAGACAACATCAAGCAGTGAGCTGGTCTCAACACCTCTGCCCTGTTGCCCATGACTTATGACCGAGGGCTGTGGAAATCCTTGACTGGACAACTGTCTGTCGGTCATATGAGTCAACTGAAAATGAAAAGTGTGTAATCCCAGAGATGTATGGCTGGCAACCAATTGAGGAATCTGCTTTACAGGGATGTAATTGTTTGTCTTTAAACATGTAAATAACACATCACTGATGATCTCCTATAACTTAAACATTATGGATTCCAACACAGTGATGACAATAATCATTATGAACATTAATTCTATAGTGAAAAACCTTGCATGAGCAACATAATGTGCTGTACACTCAACATTCACTCAAGCATGCAAGACCACTCCTCTTTCCTCTCCTTCCCTACAGTTAGTTATACGCAGATCTCTTCTACTCTCCCTCTACCCCCTCAGTTCCTACAAAATACACAAAGCTTATCACATAACTAAGGGGAATGTACCTTGTATTTTAAGGCAGATTTTTTTTTTTTATGACAGACAGAGATCAGATGTTGGACAGACTAGACGAGCAACAAGTTTCAGTTAAGATGCATGATATGCAACAGAAAGCTCTGACGGTTATCATTACATCAGTGTATAGTGTAGAGGTGTGCAGTAACATCATACATAGCTACACTAACTAACATCATTACACACACACACACACACACACACACACACACACACACACACTGCATGCACACAAAGACTTATACACACTCACACATACGTGCACACATAACAACACACACAAGACACATACTCAGATATGCAGAACAGAAACACTCCCTCTCCCTCCCCTGCCAGTCCCACCACTCAAAACCCCCCTGTTCCCCCATCCCCTTCCCTCCACACTCACCTCAAAGGCGACAATCTCCTCCTGCAGATCCTTCACGGTGGCCTGGTGTTTGTCGTCGGTGGCGAGGATCTGCTCGCGGTGAGCGTCGTACTCCTTCTGGTACTTGATGGCCAGCTCATCCAGCAATGCCTTGCGCTTCTCTGCCACCTTGTTCACCTCCTGCAACGACTGGATCTGCGAGTCCCGCTCCTGCTGGGCCGCCTGCAGCTGGCTCACCGTCTCCTCGCTGGCTCGCTGGCTGGCCTGAGGACAGCATCAGCCTGAGGCCTGCCTTCATGTGGAAAGCTACTGTTTCCCTCCTTCTAACTTACTGTACTGTATGCCTCTTACCCAGACAGACCCTTCCTTCTAACTTACTGTACTGTATGCCTCTTACCCAACAGACCCCTCCTACTGATCTACTGTACTGTATGCCTCTTACCCAAACAGACCCCTCCTACTGATCTACTGTACTGTATGCTCTTACCCAAACAGACCCCTCCTACTGATGTACTGTACTGTATGCTCTTACCAGACAGACTCCCTCCTACTGATCTACTGTACTGTATGCTCTTACCAGACAGACTCCCTCCTACTGATCTACTGTACTGTATGCTCTTACCAGACAGACTCCCTCCTACTGATCTACTGTACTGTATGCTCTTACCCAGACTCCCTCCCTCTCACTAACTTACTGTACTGTATGCTCTTACCCAGACTCCCTCCCTCTCACTACCTACTGTAGTGTATGCTCTTACCCAGACAGACTCCCTCTCACTACCTTACTGTAGTGTATGCTCTTACCCAAATAGACTCCCTCCTAGAAACTTACTGTACTGTATGCTCTTACCCAGACAGACTCCCTCCTACTAACTTACTGTACTGTATGGTCTTACCCAAACAGACGCCCTCCTACTGACTTACTGTAGTGTATGCTCTTACCCAGACTCCCTCCTAACTTACTGTACTGTATGCTCTTACCCAAACAGATTCCCTCCTACTAACGTACTGTACTGTATGTTCATACCCAAACAGACTCCCTCTCACTAACTTACTGTACTATATGCTCTTACTCAAACAGACTCAGATTTTCAACAAAGTTTTGGTTGAGTTTTTAGATGATGTATTTTAAAGAATTGTGTGAATGAATGACCTGTGAGTTGATTTTAACGTGGTGACAGCCCTGATATGGCCCTTTGCAGTCGGCTGGGCTATAAGCAACATTATCTTATCTTATCTTATTTTATCTTCAACAAACTTACTGTAGTGTATGCTCTTACCCAAACAGACTCCTTCCTACAAACTTACTGTATTGTATGCTCTTACCTAAACAGATTCTCTCCAACTAACTTACTCTATTGTAAGCTCTTACCTAAATGGACTCTCTCCTACTAACTTACTGTATTGTATGCTCTTACCTAAATGGACTCTCTCCTACTAACTTACTGTATTGTATGGCATTATCGAAATGGACTCTCTGCTACTAACTTACTGTATTGTATGGCATTATCGACATGGACTACTTAACTAAACAACTGCATGATGAACAGAAATGATAAATTCCAACAGTACAGATGAAAATGGACAGAGATGCTTTTCACAGTTATCAGACTACCTCAGCATGGAACACACTCCTGGTAACTCTCTATGGCTCTGATTTAGAACCAGAGCTGCTAAGCTCTCAAAAGCATGAGTCACATTTTCACATTTACAGCTTTGGTCATCTTCTCTCTCTTTAAAAGCAAATTACAAAGAATGAATTTTCAGTCTCGAAGTTCCACACTAAAGTCAAACTTACGTTCAGCGTAAAGCGGCCAAATATATACATACATATATATATATATCTCTTTCTCCCTCTCTCTGTCTCTCTCTCTCTCTCTCTCTCTCTCTCTCTATATATATATATATATATACTCTCAAAAAAAAAAAAAACACTTGACACCGTATTTAATTTTTTATTGCCAAAATCGGATTTCATTCAAACAAATTATTATGACCATGTACTAACTGATTACCAACGGACACATGTTGAAAACATTTAACTCTATTGACTGAAAAGTAAACCAATCAGACAGTGGAAAAGATAGCAGGGTACACGAAATATCATTATCTGGTATGACCGCTATTGGCATCAATCACTGCCTGGCATCGGGGACTCATCGACGCAATCGGGTTTGCAATCACACATTGTGGAATGGTGTGCCACTCCTGCTGGAATGCCTCAAGAAGCTCTGGGAGTGTCTGTGGTGGTGGGTTCTCTGGCGCGCGCGTCGATCCAGGACATCCCACAAATGTTCAATTGGATTCAGATCTGGGGATCAGGCAGGCCATGGCAGAGTTTGGACATTGCTGGCATGCAGGAAATCAAGACAGACTTGAGCAACATGCAGGCGAGCGTTGTCGTGCTGGAAAATTCAAAATTCCTCCATTGGTGTTCATGTGTGGGACAACATGAGGCTGCAGGATCTCATCCCAGTATCTGGCTCCTGTTAAATTCCCTGCCATATGCATGAGATCAGTCCTGTCATTGTGCCGTATTCCTCCCCACACCATGACACTACCACCACCAAAATGGTCCACTTGCTGAATGCAGTTAGGTGCAAAACGCTCTCCTTGACGTCGGTAAATTCGTGCATGCCCATCAACCCGTCTAAAGGAGGAACCGTGACTCATCAGTGAACAAAACTGTTCTCAATCGTGCACGTGGCCACCCCACTCTGTATCGGCACCACTGAAGATGTGCTGCCATGTGACCTGCATTCAGAATATTCCGTCGAACTGGTCTTCAAGCAAAAAGGCCGACCTCCCTGAGACGATTGCGAACTGTTTGATCAGAAATTCTTGATGTCCCGGAATTTGGAGCGCTGTGGATGTTGCCCGTTGTAGTGCGATCTCAAAGGGGGCGCACACGGATGTAATGATCCTGAGCAGCAGTAGTGACCCTTGATCGACCTGACCTCGGCCTGTCCAGCAATGGTCTGTCTGGACACACCAAAGTGCCTTGCCATGCCTTGCTGAGTGGCCCCTGCTTGCAATCGTCCAACTGCGTTACTGCGTTGAGCATCAGACAACCTTGGGCATTCTTCTTTTTGCCTGCAGTAGTGTTATGTGAATTGTTTGACCCATGGTTGCTTTGGATTTTTATACCCAACGGAAAAGTGTGTCAGAGTGCCAAGTTACAGCTCACCACTGTGCACGTAAACGGCAAAATGGCAAAATTAGGAATTGATTGTAACATCAGCTAGCACCCGACATTTGGATGTTCAAAGCACGTGAGTTTGCAGGTTTGGCAGGTGCAGTGGTTGCTTTAAAAAATACTGATACGACAATTTCACTGCATCCCTTATTTTAAAAAAATCCAGATTACAATAGTGTCAAGTTTCTTTTTTGGGAGAGTATATATATATATATATATATATATTGAATTATAAACAAAGCTTGCTCTTATGTCTCAGATTATAGAAATTGGGGGGGGGGGGGGGGTGTTAAGCCTTCATATCTGCAGTGGTAGATGATTCTGCCTAACTGACAGTATGTGCTTGAGTGGGTGAATCGGGAATAAATGCTTCTCAAAATGAACCTTCAGCAAGCTTATAGTAGGTAGGTCCAGCCTAACAGTAGCCATGGCTAACAGGCAGCAGAACAGGAGAAAACTGCCAATTTCAACTTGTTCATACTCCTCAACTACTCAACACTGTCAAATAAAAAAATATCTCCACATCTAAAATGAACCTCTAACATTAAGTCTGTGTGTTTTTTTTATGGTAAATGAACCTCTAACATTAAGTCTGTGTGTGTTTTTTTTATGGTATGAAAGAAGTGTGCTCTCAAAAATGAGAAGCATTTATTTATTCCCCATTCACCCACTCAAGCACATACTGTCAGTTAGGCAGAATCATCTACCACTGCAGATATGAAGGCTTATCACCCCCCTATTTCTATAATCTGAGACATAAGAGCAAGCTTTGTTTATAATTCAATATTTCTTGCAGTCATTGCAACACCTAGCTGCTCTGTAAGTTGCTGGAATGGTGCTCGGTACTTATCCTTGGAATTTATTGTTTCATTATATATATATATATATATATGTTTTACACATAAACATCTGAACAGTTTGTAGAAAATAACTGTCTTTCATCTGCACTTCACCTTTTACTTATTTGTTATGTGTTCTCCATTTCCTTCTTTTATTTAGTGTCCACAATTCCTTTAATGTTCTTTCAATGGCAAGCATTCAAACCTGAAGACGTCTGAAGGCTGAGGTTATATGCGCACACACACAAACATACATTCAAACACACACACACACAAAGGCTAACTGACAATGCTCCAACGATTTCACGCTGATCACCTGCAGCTGCACGGCCAGGTCCTCATTCTTGTGCCGAAGGTTGACCAGCTGCGCGTGGAGCTCCTTGAGCTCCCTGCTGGTATTTGTTGCTCTGCTCCTGCAGCTGGTGGTTCCCCACAAGGTTGGCCGTGTCCACCTGAGAACACACACACATGAACAAACGCACAGACATGCGCACACATGCACACACCCACACACGCATGCACACGTACACGCATGCGCACACACACACACGCATGCACAGACACACACACACACACACACACACACACACACACACACACACACACACACACACACACACACACACATATCACACACACACACACACATATACACACAGACCTCTATAGTTCAGCAGACATAAAAGAATCCAAGGCGATAAGGGAGTTGTACTTGGCAGAAACACAACTGGAAAAAATTTACATCCTCAGCATACACAACAACAACAAAAGGGGGCCAGAATAGCTCAGTTGGTAGAGCGCCAGACTTGTAATCTTGGTGATCCTGGGGTTGTGGGTTTGAATCTCTCGCCAGGCCATTTCGGTACAAGGGGATTTTTCCTTTGGAGTTAACATTGGTTCTGACTCCATTTCCCATACAGTCCCTTTTGAATGAGACTATAAACTGAGGTTCTGTGTGTGAACGTACGCATAACATCTTGCGCACACATAAAATCCCATCACTAACTTTCGGAAGAGAAGGCCAGTCTGGCCGTTGGTATGGATGACACATTACACATAGCATGCACCCTGTGTAAGAAATGGAAAGAATGAAGGAATGAACGATATTCAGTACACAGACTGGAGTGACACGGGATATTCAACTGACACACCACTGGATGACACGGGAAACACCCGTCAGCACTACCCAGGTAGGCAGCCCAATGTGTAAACGAGTATGGATTGTAAAACACTTAGAGTTTAGTCTCTAGCCAAGAACAGGTGCTATACAAGTAAGTATTCATTATGATAATAATAATAATATAAAAGGAATGTATATATTGGCAGTTCTGTGTTATGGTGTCCTCACTGGGGACAGCAAACTGAATTCTTCCCTGACAAATCTGTTTTGACAACAATCTGTTTTGACAACAAAATAATGGTATACAATGTCAGTGGTTCTTATTCCCCTCTTTGACTTCCAGGGCCATGCTTCTTAACCCTCGGCCTACCTCATGACTGTGCTACATGACTACGAGAATACACATGCCAAGTGAGGTAACTCCGCAACACATACAAACTCACCATGAAGAAACCTCAATAAAAATTTTTTTTTTACTCATCAGTTGCATAAATTTGATGAAAAAATTCCAAAGACATCACTCCATCCGAAACAGCCATTTTTCCCCATGAGGAGTGAAGTACACGAAGGAAAAAAAAAAAAAACAATGAACAAACTAAGAACTAACGAAGAAAAAAAAGCAAACAATGAACAAACTAAGAACTAAGTCTACTTCAGTGTTATCGGCCCTGAAACGTTTGTGTAAGATGCGGTAGATAGTGAGTTAAAACCCAGAGACAAAGACTGATTTCCAGGGACACATGCAGCAACACTAGATATCACAACTGAACAATGGCCTGTGCTTTTGGTCCTTCCGCCAGAACCGATGGCAAATTCACATGTACAAATTTCACAACACATACATGTCCATCATGCCGCACTTGATATTTAGCTATGTCTCCATGTATTTGGCAAAGAGGGTTTGCTACTGCTTTTTTTTTTTCTTTTTGATGGGGATTGGATTTGTTGCCAACATCATAAAAATGAATCATATACATTTCACTTTAATGCCATTTGCTATATGAATCACAAATGATTTGTTATCAATGGCATTTTTTTCTCTTAAAACTTTGGCAGACAATCTACACGCACACACATTGGTTGATCAAGTAAAGTTCAGGTTATTTCCACCATTTCAGTAGTCTTGGACACCAATAAATGCCAATCTAGCATATTCACCTTTATTTAATTTTTTTCTCTCCCAGGATATGAAACAGAAAGTAGAATCCATAGAAAAACTGCCCCTTTCCATTTTTTTCCTAGTACAGAAATGGATACCTCAAAACTGTATGCAGTGTTGTAAGACAATTAGTTTTTTAAGCACAGAAAGGCTTGCCCCAGATACTGTGTATCACTGGGTGTGTTAATGCATGCAATTCTGATTCGACTCTGGGCAACTCTTTTCTAAAAATAGTACCCCAATCTACGAGAGCACCAGAAAATAAATCTGGAAGTTTTAGTAACTTGTCTGCTCACAACGTTGGCAGTGAAGCCTCACTTACTATCTGCAGAAGACATGCATGTCAAATTATCATCATGTCGTTCTTTGAGTCTAATGTCCGATGCTCCATGCCTGTTCAGTAATTTTTTTCGTTACCTCACTCTTTTTTAATAACAATATTTCACCTCTGCTAGCTTATGTTTTCATCCGCTTCTTACGTTTATTTGTCAGTCTATAAGCAAGATTGCACAAAGGTATCTGAACCAATTTTAACAACACTTTATAGAAAGACCGAGTGTGGTTCAAGCTGAAACCCATTGATGTTTGGTACAGAACCAGATCAACAGACAGATCCACATCCACCCCCCACCCCCCTCCCCCCCCCCCCCCCGAGAACCTTGGAGGAGATCAGAGCTCTTGAAGTGTCCTCCTGATAATTACCATTATCATCATCATAATATCATTTTCATCATTATTTTCAGGATTATACTGATCTTTGTATGATTGTCCCATACCCCTCTGTGCCCAAATGGTGTATTATCTTACAGAAACAAACAAAAAGCCAGAACTAAAGCTGTTAAGATTTTTACTCACATATACATGTCCAACCAATGCTCAGCCCAACTTGGCATGATCAAACGCCCTCAGCCATGCTCCTCATTTATCCTAAAATTAGAGACCTCAGGGGAGCTAACTATGCTTCCAGCCCATGTGCAGTATTTCTCACCTGTTTCTGCAGATCACTGAGTTTCAGCTGCAGTTCTTGCGCCACACCCTCTGATGTTGTCTTCATGCTTTCCTGCACCTGAAAGCCACAACACATGAGGTCACTGTTACACGATATACAATTGAGAGTTCAAAACCTGTTTCTTTCTCAGGGGTATGGTCTGGTTCAATTTACCTGTAAACCCATTATGCTGAAATTTTGATTCACATTGACTGACTGCCATGACTAATAAATGGTAAACCAAAAATATGGCTAACCTGGAATTTAAAAAAACAAACAAACAAATCAATAACAACAAAAGGACCAAAAAACAAAAAGAAACAGTCCCTTCTGTTTCTGGTCAAGGGGACTCCACTGTAATTATAATAGATTTGTCTTTTTTTTTTTTTTTTTTTTTTTTTCCCCTCTAATGTTTTTAAACAGCCCAGCCACCATAGTAGTCACCTGGGTTAAAAAACTGGGAGTTTGGGGGGTTGAATCCCATCAGAAACACTTCTTTGAGGGATTTTTCTTCCTGGCCAGCTCCTGACCAGAGTTCATGTGTTACAGGCTAACATGGGAAGACTGGAACAACACATGAGAGCTTCATCCAATGGATGCCTCTCTGAATATGTTCTACACATGTCCTGACTAATACCAGACTCTGAAAGCGTCGTACACATGTCCTGATGAATACCAGAGGTAGCTGTGTCTCTGAGGCCTGGATGGTGCTGGGGACATTTATCAGGGAAGGAAGCATAGAGGACAGCCCTGTCATGCCATCTCCGACCTGGCTGAAACTCCATGGTATAATCTGTATCATCATCATCACAATCATCAACACTCGGTGCAAAAAAAAAAAAATTAGAATGGTGACTTGACCATTTCTCTTTATAACATGACTTGAGTCAGACCGTCCTAATCAGTGTTATTATCCATCATACAACACTTATCTTTATGCCCACTCTGTGACATCCAACCTTTAAACATGTTTCTTTGTAATCTGGATGCCAAATAACAATTTGCTTCTTCTAAAGAGTTGTCTTGTAGCTTGATGGGTCATTTATTTGGTGTTCTTTTTGTGTGAAACAATGAAAAGAGAAAAGTCATGATAATAATATTCTTCTTCCTTGCCTGTCTGGCCTTTTCCAGCTCTTGCTGCAGCTTGTTGATCTGGTCCTGGTAGTATTTCTGATCTCTGTCCCGCGCGCTCCTTGAAGTTCCTCTGCTTTTTTCCTTACAGACACAGAGAAAGACAGACAGACAGAGATCAGTGAATGAAATCTGTGTTGACATTATCGTGCACTAGGGCTTAAAGTAGTCAGGACAAAAAAATACACACCAAGTGTGTTGACAGAGAACTGCTCACATCACAAACACATCAGTCTAATGCAAACTCACCTCTGCATGCAGGCATGTTTGTGCACTTGCATGTGTACCCATATACATATGCTCACACACATCCACCCCCTAAAAAAAAATGGATAAAAATGTCTGATCCATTTAAAGATCTTTCTTTTTTCATAAACGCAATTACATCCAGAATATTTTGTTTTTGTTTCTCTTTTATCATTCAATTTTTCTTTCAGATTTTTTTTCTACAAATACAAACAAGCTTACACACACACACACAAAAAGCACTCACAATGTGTCGTTGGACCCTTTAAAACAATCTGAAGCTCTGAACCTCCCTAAGTCATCACATTCAATGGAGCACAGAACAATGCTGCTGACAATTCAACTTACTTGCCATCTTCAAAAAGAGTCTCCTTTTCTGACTGTAGCTGCAGCAAGCTGAAACACACACCCATACAATCACAATGGGAACCCTCCAGAAATCCTTCAAAACCAGGTCTTCAAAAACACAAACTTTATTCAGAGGTAAGCCTTGTGCAAACACAGAGAACAGTGTTCCTGAACAATCCAGTCCCTACAAGGAGGTTTTCACAGTGAGGGCAATCTGGTCCAGAGAGAAACATGTTCCAGAGCAGAAATCTTTAAAGAAGGGTGTCTTCATTGCAGGGTAAACCTGGTACATGAAAAAAAAAAAAAGATAGAACCGATGACTTCAGAGATGCAAACTCCTCAGAACTATTTTGATGATCAAATTTGGAAAGGAACGTTATGAATTTTTAAAGAACACTCCCACTGGCATCTGCTTACGAACAATATTTAAACACGTTGCATACATATTTTATTCACAGTAGAAGTTGATTCTGTTCTGTTCTCACTTCTCTTTATTGTCATCCTGTGGAAAGATGCAGCTCTACACCAAAAACGACCTTCCAGTTATCACTTTTTCAAACACATCCCAGAAACTGTGTTTGAGGACGTCAAGAAACCTGCTTCAGTTTTCTCCCAAACTGTTGGCAGACAGTGCATTTTCTTTTCTGTAGCTCTGATATCATTTTTATTCAGATTAATCGCGGTTTGTAGTGTTGCAAAAGGGGATTAAATTACTAAGCAGAAGAACTGATTCGCATTGGTAACAGGAAACAAAGTGAGAATCGGGGAAAATCAGCCTGACGTATTGGTCGAGTACCGAGGCATATTCTGATACAGAGTTAGCTCCCTTCCCTCTCTGTGAGAATGTGTGTGTGTGTGTGTGTGTGTGTGTGTGTGTGCACGCGTGCATGTGTGTGTGTGTGAGTGTGTGAAAATGTCGTAACTGTTTACCTTGATCCATGGGTGAGTAAGAACAATGTACTTGTTTGGACAGGATAATACAAGGAAAAAATTATTCAGCTTTTCGACAACCACTGCCCCGGCATCCACCCCTCCTCGTTCATCTTCCATTCACCCATGTCTGTCTATTAGGGGGCAAGTCTACTTTTCCTTACCCCACGCTTTATTCTGGATGTGTTAAACATGAAGAATCTGGATTTCAAGTGGATAGCTTTAATTTCTGCAGTCACTATTCAGTGCCAGCTGAGTAAGCCTTACCAGTTTTTGCTCCTTGTATCCAGGATGGCTTAAAATATTTGGCAGCTTAGATGACCCATATAAGGTAAGTCTGTGTTGAGTTACTGCAGTGCAGATGAGTGACCATAATAGTCATATGTATGCAAATCAAATTACATCTTCTCCTAGACTTTCATGCAAAATTTAATGGAATTCGCAGTTTCCAGGATTTGGGCACCTCTTGTTTTCAGTATCAGTACCCTGGCTTGTGATTCTAAAGTTCAGGAAGATATCTTGCTTGGAATGATCTGAAAGTCAAAGGTTACTAAACTTATACATGGTGTCAAGTTTATGGCTGTGTATTTCTTACAAACAAAAAACTGTACTAACAAACAAAACAAACAAAAAATACGACTTACCTTTCCTGCTTTTTCTTTAATTTCTCACCAAGCTGAAAAAAAAGAAAACACAACACTATCTGCTTGAAAAAGTTCAAACAGTTACAATACTCCAAAGACTGAAATGCAAAAAAAGCAACATCCACGCCAATTCAAACTGTGTGAAAAGATCAAAACAAAACAAATGACAAAAAGAGAAGAAAGAATCAGTTCTGAACTTCAAAAAATCAAGCAATTAACCACATCCATTTCTATTCAAACAGATGCTCATACAAACACTTGCAGGTGCTCATTAAAGCTACAGCACACACTCAATTTGCAAGATTTTAGGTTGAATCCTTAGCACTACATTTCAAAATTACAGCCCATAATAAGAGTCTATAATTAGACCCTCACAATTGTCAGTACACATTGTGTATATAATTTTCAGTATGAAACAATGTGTGAAAAGTTTACTGTTTCTGAACTTACACAACTCATGCTTTCTTCATCATATCTCTGGTCTATAATCCTCATAATCACTGCTGTGACACTAAAAACCCTTTCAGCGACCAAAAAAAAAAAGGAACAAAATATCATGTATGTCACACAAGACACACAAAGATTTGTGTTAAATCAAAACAACCTTCTTCAATTTCCATGGTAATTCATGCTGTTCCACTTCTTCCCTTTCATATTTTCAAGTTTTTCTTGTTCATTTTCCCTCCTCCTCCTCAATCCTTCGATGTCACCCCCCCCCCCCCCCAACTGCTCCTACCCTTCCTTTCCCTTTTTGCTTGGATAACAAATTTTCAATATTTGACTGAAATTTCTTAATTGTATATGCTTACGTTCACGTCAAATGTTTGTATAACAAGTATAGTTCACTTGTCCATAACAGATTGTGTGTAGTATTGTACATGCAAAACAGAAAAGTCTTCATGAAGAAAATCAGGATGAACTGAACCGGACAGCATGGACAAATCTTTTTCACTGCTCCCAACCATCGTCCTTATTAACATCATCCAGTCAGCTTTCTCCTTCATATACCTCTTCATATACCCCTCAGTTTTCTCCTGTGCTCTTCCTTTTCTTAAACAGGAAAAACGAGGGGGTGGGGGTTTTAAAACAGGTTGCAAAAAAAACCAACAACAACAACAAAAAAGTTTTATATTCTGCAGCCTCTCCCACGGTGCTCTGCTTGTGACCCCACTTCTGATTTCCCTCCCTTGTCCAGGCTCAGGGGAAGCTTGGGTCAGTCTCCAATGTCAGCAAGTGTACAGAGACAGTCACTGGATAAAAGTCGTGTGGTGAACCGCCGGAAACAGACATTGACTGCTCTGGCTCTGCGACCGAGTCAGCAAGGGGAGTAATGAGTTGAATCAGCACAGACTCCACTGAACACTAGGTCTAGCTCTATGAGCCATGATATGGCTATGGATTAGGCCAAACTGAGTCACTTAGTAATACTGCCACACTGGGAGGTGACAGAAGATGTAAGGGCAAATATGCATGAAGCATGAGTTGAGGTAATGAAGACTGAACAACACTTCAAAAAATACTTTAAAAAATTCATGTTCTGGCATAAAGTCATGTATCACACACACTTTCCTTTGCAGGACTGACTTATCATTCACAATTTCTTCCTAATTTCATGATGGAAATCCTTGTCAATTGAAACAATATCACATCTGGAAGACAATTAACTCTCAACAGTTTTTTTGAAATTTTTGCATTTTGCATCAATTTTTTTGTATCAATCTGCGTCTTACTTTTAAAATAATAATATTTTTATGATGAATGTGTCTATTTCGGGTTTTCTAGGCGATACAGTGCTTCAGATAACAAAAATGATGCTTTAAATACCACAATTCGGAGAAGAAAACCATCAATCACCGATGGTCGAAATTCATCGGAAAGAACTGAAGGTAATTAAAGCAGCAAGACAGAGTGCAGACCTGACATTATTGGTGGTTTTTCCCAGAGCTTCATAACTCCGTTAAATGCTGGAATTTGCAGATGCTGCAAGCTCTGCTGATTAAGACACACATAGCAGCCTTCAGCATAACTTGGGTTAAAAATGTGCATGAGGATGTTAAGTTTGGCAGCAATAACATGATGCCTGATTGTAATCATGACGGTCCTGGGAATTCAGTGGCTAGTGTGTTGGACAATAAAAAATGTTTTTTATTTACTTTTGGTTGTATTCTTTTTTTTTTAAGTTCAGCCTATACCTTTTCTCTTTCCTCATCAAGGCCTCCCACTTGCTCTTTTGCTTTCTTCTGCAAAAAAAAAACAAAAGCACAACTGATTACATCACTTTGTTCCATTTAATACATCACCATTGTCACCGCTGTAACTTTTCTCTCTTTCACTAGGTCCAAATAAGTTAAGGCCACTGAACGGCCATCTCTGGCATAGTCTTTCAGAGAAAAATGTTCCAAACCATCCACAAAAGGTGCGTTTCTTTTCCTTCTTTTTTTTAATGTATTATATATACTTCTATATTGCATGTAGTGCCAAATTAGTCATTTCAAGACCATCAAACAAGTGCTCATTCTTGTGCTCCATTTTCAGAAATTGATATATGTGAACATTTTTGTAAGTTCTTGCACTCAGCCCATTAAAAGCCACTTAATATGTCCCACTCTCAAGTGAGTCACACAAAAGCATGAGGCCACTCATCCAATCAGAATGAAGTTGAGGGTCACTGCACTCACGTGTGCCAAATGGAAGATCATAAACACTGGTGAACCTACATACTGCATTATTAACAATTATATACATTAATGAACCTTAATACAAAATTTATCATCTATTGTAAACAAATATGAAGTTATATACACATTATCAGTAATTAAACACATCAGTGAACCAACAAAATGCAACATGAACAACAACATCAATTAATGTATATACTAAATTACGAATTATAAACATTATCAACACTCGCACTGCACTATCTTCAGTTATGAACAGCTGTGAATCTACGCTGCAAACAGTTATAGTACTTAGGATCATATATACTACTATAAACAACAGCGAATGTCTATGCCATGTTACTGGCAGAAATCATGCTGTTTATAGCCCAGCCAATCATGATGGCTGCATCAGGGCTATCTGTAAACAGTCTTTTTCTCATGTAAACCTGTCCAAACAAGTGCCTTAATGCTACTCTGTGTGAACAATACCCTTACAAAACAAGATACAAAACTGACATTTTTTTGTGAGAAGAGAACTAAATGACATTTTTTTGTGAGAAGAGAACTAAAAATCTGCACCTTTACTGTACCATATCTCCTAAAAACATCAGGGACTCCAAGAGTGAATTCCCTTGACTGAAATGCCACATGTGTTTAGTTTTTTGCTTTTTAGTTACTGCATATTTCCTCACAAAGAGGAGGAGGTGAGAGGGAGAACCAGAGTTTGGACACAGACAAATACATGTAAAAATTACTTCTGTACGTACTGTTAAAATAAATTGGTTATTTCCCTTCTCTCATACATTCCTATCCAAACAACTTGCCAGAATATTGAAAAGAGGTTCAAAGCTGACCACACTGACCTTAAAGAAGGGAGACCAGTCTAATGCACCTAGATAAATTTCAACCAAGCTCCCAAGCCAGTAATGTTGGTTATAATTACATCAGTTTTGTCTCAAACATTCCCAAGAATTATCTCCCCTTGTCAAGCAGGTATGTAAGAGGCAAATCAAATTTTGCAACAACTTTCCCTCACAAAGTGTATAGCCAAAGTGCAATAAATATAACAATAGCTAGACACACACACTCACATACAAAAGTCCTTTCCCTGAACCTTATTTTTTGCTAATGGACAAGGCCATATCAGGGATATATTTGTAAACATACATGGTGTACTACTAAATGCAAGAAATGGCACTGAACAAATAAACAGCACAACCAACGACTACAAATACTGGTAAATGTATGTAAACATTGCATTACCAACTGTTCCTTCAAAAGTTGATTTTCTTCTCTCTCCGTGTCCAGATTTAACTGCAGATCTGAAACAGCCAGACACAGTATCCAAAATTATTTGTATTTTTGTGCACATTTGGTTTATGGTCAGTTAAATCAAATGAAGTTAAATCATAGCACATTTCAAAGGAGCATGAAAGTCAATTCCAACTATTCACACATCTGGTTTTAACTTTCACAAACTTGGTACCACAAGAATTCATTCATATGCTTATTGTTGCAATTGGGTAAGAAATAAACATTCAACAAATTCTGTTCTTGCCACAGAACTTATGTCTCACATGCTGAGTTCTGAACCTTTACAATTTGTCACATGACACAGATGAAAGGAAACAGAAATACAACACTCTAACACTGACTGGATGGACACAAAGACAGAACATTAGATTCCAATCCTGGGCGTACCATTCACTTTCTCTGTCAACTCCTCCACCTGCTTCTGAGACTGACCAACACTGGTACTGGCAGCTGAAAGAGAATATTGAAACAAAACTAATCCACACCATACACAAGTCTCAGAGACTACTACCTTAACCTATAACTGACTCAGTTGTCAAAACAGTAAACCCTGTGACTTGTGCTGCATGAACAAAAAACAAAACAAAGAAAAGCCACTGAATAGTAAAAAAAAAAAAAAAAAAAAACTGACTCCAGATATTTCAATGCCACACTATACACATTCTGAAAGAAGCTAATAGTAAAAAAGAAAAAAAAAAAACTCCAGATATTTCAATGCCACACTATACACATTCTGAAAGAAACTAATAGTAAAAAAGAAAAAAAAAAAAGAGACGACTCCAGATATTTCAGTGCTACACTATACACATTCTGAAAGAAGCTAATAGTAAAAAAGAAAAAAAAAAAAAACGACTCCAGATATTTCAGTGTCACACTATATACATTCTGAAAGAAGCTGAGTAAGGGTAAGGGTAATAAGCAACAAATCATGGTCCTAACTGAAAACTTTTGGGTTTGTCAAAGGGCTTAAAGCACACTTGCTATTCGGATTCCAGCTTATCTCATATGTCAAACTGATGCAGGGGGCCAGCTTGTTAGAAGATATCTCCTAAGTTGTCTAAATAGAGTTAATGTCATAACTGAATTCTAACACGTTGTCCCTACAGACTCTGTGTTATCTCATGAATAACATTTCTACAGTGTACAAAAATTCAACAGACTTACACAAAATGACCAGAGCATACATCTGTATATGATACGAAAGCTGATCAAGCTTACTTTCAAAATGTCCAAACAAATAACAAACTGTGAGATTCTGAACATATTTCTTGCCCTTTTTGGGGCAGTCTTATCCCTTCTCAGCCACTTATTCCAACATTCTATCTATAGCTACAGCCTAATTTCATCCTGTCATAGTGCCAGAGCCAACAATTCACAAGTTGTTAACCACATTGTTCTGAAGCCCCCCATTCGAGACACTGTTGAAATTTTACTGATAAGGCAGTGATCTGAAATAGATTTATGCAACATGCAGATATATGTGCTGCACCTCTGAATATCAGAAGATCATCATCATTGTCCCTTTCTTTGTTTCTTTGTTTAGTTTGGTTTTACATGTTGTTTGCCAATGCCAATTATAATACTCATGCTCTCCATACTTGTTTGCTTACGAGTTCTCTTGTTTTGCTTGTTTACCTGTTGACTGAGGATCACTGTCTGCCTGGCTTCCACTCTCTCGCTGCTCTTCACTGAAACAAACAAGATCACACACACCCACACTGCAACATACAGGGTTACCAGCCACTGCGGTGCAGTGTAGAGTCATGAATTGCAAGTTATAACCCCCATCAGAGGCATATTTGTGACATTTTTTAACTCTAGGACGCTTCTATTCAAAGAAGCTAAGTGTGCTATGAGGTCAAATGGAAAGACTGGAAACACACGGCTGAGGTTTGTCCACTTTCTGGATACCTGTCTGTGAGTGTTGCTCCAACTCTGCAGGTGTCTGTATTGCTCAGGCCTGGCTGATGCCAGGAGGTAAGAAAGGAAGCATAGAATTCAGCCATATTTCATTCAGCCTCAGATCAAAATGGAAATCCAAAGCATCATTTATTTGCAACATTAAAAAAGTTCTTAAATTCTGAGGTCCTTCACGGCTGGTTCTTGTGGTGACCTCCATTATCACTCTCCTATCACTGTCTGATTGTAGGTTGCTGCTTTAAGATGATTTCAACAGTTCTTGTTTGCACAGAACATATTCACTCTCCCTACACCTTAAAGCTTCCATGTCCGATTATCATTTCTGCAAGTCTTCTGGTGCCCGGTTGGCTAGAAACGACAAATCTTCATTCTCCTTATCCAAAGCTCCCGAGTGTTCAGTTCCTGTTTTAGACAACCAGACAGGTTCAGACTCAAATCCTAGCTCATCCTTAGGATGAGACTTTCATCAACTGCTGGATGCAAAACAACTTAAAACAAACAAACAAAGACAAAACCAAACACCTTGCACCCATGTTAAATCCCATTCAATCCTTGGTAAAAGAGTGCCAGTAAGATGACCTACAAAACACAGTAACAAAAACACACAATCATGTTTAAGATAACAACCCTGAAAACACAATACGGTACACAGAAATGGCCTGACACACAAAAATTCTCACCATCAGCACACCCTGGGAGCTTTAGCTGATTAACAACAAAATGCAAATCATTTTCTGTTTGTAATCCCCCACCTGTCTGTCGATTAAAAGGAAAAAAACACTACAGGAATAAGACATATGATCATTACTTTTGCAATCAGCAGAAATTCATCAAGCAATTACAGATTAAAAAAGTATGGACATAACAAACTGATGTCAATCACTGTAGACAAAAATAAAGGAATGGGGGGAGGGAGATTCCTTATGTTCTACATTGCAGGAGAAAAGGCATTTGTTGGACAGGTAAGTATGAAGGAAATAAAGGATTTCTACACAATCCGTGCCACCTACCCTGACTTGACATCTTCACACTGCCGGCAGGAGACTGGCGCCCTCTCTCTTCATCTTCCGACTTGAGCTTCAGCAGTTCTGCAGATTGCTCAGTTCCTTCTCATACTTCTCCTGGGAGGCTGCAAGGAACAGGGCAGGAGCAGGATGATACTCACCGTCAGAAAAAGAAGTGATAAATTCAGTTCATTCAAGATAAAGTGAGTATGTGAGTGAGTGAGTGTGAGCGAGAGTGTGTATGTGTGCATGCGAGCGTGCGTGCGTGCGTGCATGCATGCATGTGTGCGTGCGTGCGTGCGTGTGTGTTTTTATGGATGCACTAGGTGGTTGCAATTAATTCAAAATGTTAAAAGTACATTGAAACTAAAAACAATTTTCGGCCAAAGAAATCATTCTGTCAAATTTGTGTTTTTATCGCGTGATTTGTTTTTCATTGCAAACAAGTCTTTACTGCTGAAATTAACTATCTATCTATCTCCTTCTGTGATCTGGTTCTTTTTATAAACTCATCCCTGCAGATCACCACATATGTAAGCATGTGTCTATGCCCAACTAAAACTCCATGCCCAACAAGATTATAGGAATAAAAACACTCTGAACTTGAATCCTCTCACGTTTCATCCGGTTAGCCTGCTAACCAGAAATTCCTGGCATTGATTTATACTTGCCGCAGCCAGTTGTCCGTAACTCAGTCGTCTTGTAGACTTTCCTTCACACATTAGGGTGCGACTTGTGTATTCCCACTGTCCGTGAAGCTACCCATTTGTGTCACGGCTTAACTTACGACAGAATGTTGTCATTTTGGCACAATTCAGGCACAGCACCGAGTGTGATTTAAACTTATGAAAATTTTTTAATATTAGGATGAGCTTCTTCGTAACATTTTCCAATGCTGAGGGGTGAATCATTGTGCGTGCGTGCGTGCGTGCGTGCGTGCGTGCGTGCGTGTGTGTGTGTGCATGCACGAGCCCGCATATATGGTTATATGTGTGTGTGTGTGTGTGTGTGTGTACAGTAAGTGTGTACATATCTAGCGTGAATTTGCATGCATGCATGTGCATACACTTTGGGCACCAAAAAAGTGCATGTCTCACTACCCAAGAATCATGAACCACATATCACCCATCAAACTGGACTTACCAGTCAGCTTTTTCTGCAGGGCGGAGTTCTGGGCCTGTAGATGGCGCACTTGATCCTCCACCTCTGCCACCCTGTCGCCTGCTGCCGACGTTCCCTTGGCTCCGCCCCCTCCCTCGCCTGCCTCCACCTCTTGCAACTTTTTCTCCAGTTCTTCATTGCTGGCTACCAACTGCACACACACACACACACACACACACACACACACCAACACACACACACACACACACACACACAAACACACACACACACACCAAGTTTCTCAGCCTTACCCTCTTTTCCAGAAAACTTGTTCTCAAGAGAAAGGGAATCCTCTCTGGATGAAACAATGCACACAACTGGACACTGGAACTTTTCAGTGTTGACCTCCCAACACCCCAAACAAGAGTGGCAATTTGACTATTTCCACTCATGCCATGACAGAGGGAAATGCTGGGGATAAGCCAAAAGGGAAGAATGAGGAACGAGTGAGAGGGGGAAGAAGAGGGATGGAAGGGCGAGTGTATGTGCGTGTGTTCACATGAATGTTTGTGTGCCTGTGCTCGTTGTGTGTGTGCATGTGTGTGTTTGTATGTGTGTGTGTGTGTGCTTGTGTGTATACACACCTGCACATGCGTGCATGCACATGCTCTTGTGTATGACTAATGTTAAGCACAAGAAGCAAACATTACTATTATCCTGGTTTTTATGACTCAAATCATTATCATTTTCATGATTACCGAGGACAACTCAGCCATCAGAGTCTGGTTCTGAAGGCGGAACTCTTCCTCCTGGCTGAGCAGTTTTCGTTGCAGCGAGTCATTCTCTTGAAGCAGTATCTCCTCCGTTTCCTGGAGGAGAGAAAAAAAATCTGAATCAGCACCAAACAAATTACAGGTATCACTCTTCAGAGGTGAGAGCTATCATCTGACACTTGTCATCATGACATAAATAACCCATGAATTTAAATACATGTATGCATGCATAGAAAAACAATAAAGTGTGGTTCAAATTGATTACGTGAGAAAAGGTGGAAAGAAGGGGAATGAAGAAAAGGGGAAGGAAAGGGAAGGTGAAGGTGGAGGGCGGAACTCATGGCACTCTCAGTATTCTTAAGGACTGTTTGTGGATGCTTAATCCTTTAATTAAAATTCAGTTTTGGACTCGCCAATATGCAGCAAGTGGCCATAACAGTCAGTCAGTGAATTTTAAGCATCAACAACAGACAAACACACGCATAACCAAATACACTACTAGACTTTTATATACAGTTTGAGGCAATGCAGACTCCCTTTTTTTCTCTTTTTTACTTTTATGTTTCAAAAACTGAAGCTAACTTTCACATGTCCGTCTGGCACACTGTGCGATTCGTTTTAAAGCGACACACACGTCTGATTTTTTTTTTTTAACTGTGAACAGATTAAACTGCTGTCAGAAACACACTACAGAAGAAAGTATACTCACTTTTGCTTTCTTGCTTTTATTTATTGCCTGAAAAAAAAATGAAACAGCTGAATATACAAATCTGTTGATCCTGTAGAAAAATAAATAAAAACTAAAATATTCCTACTCGTCTTATACAAAATAAAATGTAACTTTCTAAGAGGCTACTATTAACACTGTCAATCCTGTAATTAAAAAAATCAATAATAACAAAAATACTCCTCTTCACACACAAAATACAATTTTTCAGGATGCTACTATTAGCACTAGTCTGCAATCAGAAATGTATTTCATTTGTGTACTAAACTTTCAAGCCACTCTGTATGTTTTTTCTATGTCATTTGCATCATGTATATCACTTTCTTCAAATATAATAGTATATTGTCGACTTTTCTTAACAGCAGCAACCATTACAAACACCAGAAACTTCAGAATTTATTTGCCATTTGTGGTTCACATCAGGTGTATTTGATCATTCATACAAGATAGTATTCCATTCTGAGAAGTAGCATACATATTAATAATACCACATCTTTACTTTCATGACAGTCATTCATGGTGTTGTGAAGCCAGACCCAGATGAAAAACACATTAGAAGAATCAAAGCATGTGAACACATACTGTTTTCAGAGCAAAGGGATATGTGAATACATAAACTGATATTGTAAGTAGCTCACCAACAGAAAAAAAAAAATGCACCCAAGTTTCAGCTGTACTTCCGCTTGGAGCAGAACTTTTTAGGATGCATCTTTTCATTCAGACTTTTGCAGCCACAAGAGCAGTGATCATGATTACTTATATGTTCTGTGAATTCCATCCTCCTTTCTAAACTATAAAATGACAACTGTTTAGAGTTTGAAACCCTCAGGCAATGTTATGTGCTTGCATAAAAAAAAACTCAAAAAGAATTTCACTTGAGCATATGGAAATCCTTTCCTATCATTTGACAGGAAACCCTGAACATGTGATGACAAGGAATGTGGGTCAGGACACAAACAAGTACCTGTGGCCTTGGTCAGTTCTTTGTCAAGAACCTCTACCCTGTTGGAGGAGTCCTCCAGTTCTGTAGGAACAGAAAAGACAACAGTCATGACAATGTCTGATTGCATAAAACATATGGGGTTTGGATCTACACAACTCTAGCAGCAATAAATCCCATGTGCACAATAATTTACAGGGATGTGAGAAGGGTCTGGAGGAAAAAGCTCATCATTCCACAAAACCAGCCCATCCATCCAATAAAATAAAACATCATTGAGCCAGGCCCAATCAAACATGTGGCAACATCATTCGTTAACTTCGTCCACTTTAATACTGTTTGTGACCTGTGAAACCATGATCATTGCTCATCTTCCTCACAGACAACAAAATGTTGCTCATCCTGACTGGTCCAAGCGGCAAACTGAAAGGAAGCTTTCATTCACCGGTCAAGGGAATGTATGGTGCATACATAAACTGCTATCCCTTCACACTTTTTCATGATTACAGTCAATGTCAATACAAAGCAATCTGTTTAGCGAATAAAAAGCACACTATGCATTTCCACTTGGTTTTCAGTCCCTGCATTTGATGTGTTAGTTTTATGTGCTTAAGACAGGTCATATCAGTATGTTCCAGTCTTAATGGGCATACAATTACAATTTGGCACACAGCGAGATATATCCCTATTGCGTATCATTTTTCAGATGTCGTGTGCCTTTTGTTCTATGTCACACGATCAACCTAGACAAATGATAATTTACAAGCTCTGCAAAAGAGTGACTGCAAAATCAACAAGCATGAAAAACCACAGAAATTTCAGGACTGCTGTGCATCAAAAAAAAAAGGAAAGAAAAAGAAATCTGCAAGTACTTCACATATGATCAAATCCAATAACAACCATTTTTTTTAAACAGTACCCCAGTTTGTCTAACAATCCTACAGAAAATAAATCCGATACTTAACTCTGTTCACTCAAAAAAAACTCGGGAGTAAAAACATAAATGACCCAATTTTGTTTACAGCAGGATAGATCCCAACCACTCTTCTTTTGTTTCATTAATACCATATAAAACTAGAGCAGATCTGTTTATCCTTAAACTGCTATTGTTAGAAAAGTGTGTACAAATCTTTCAAACAGTAAAAGCATGGGGGGGGGGGGGGGGGGGGGGGGGGGGGGGGGGGGGGGGGGGTGATATCTGACCTTGCAATAACTATAGTTTTAAAGAAAGAAAAATATTCTCCCACACAAATTACTTTCAAACCTGACTCATCAGCATAGTTGGCACAAATTCATGCTCTCTTGTGGTGCGTGCGTGTGTGTGTGTGTGTGTGTGTGTGTGTGTGTGTGTGTGTGTGTGTGTGTGTGTGTGTGTGTGTGTGTGTGTGTGTGTGCATGTGCGTGTGTGTGTACACATGTGCGTGCATATGTGCATCTGTTTAATTTCAGGGCCTGTAATCCCCCTATGATGCCACGTATCGGCATGTTCACAAATAGGCAGACACAGCCGGACCCAATTTCATAGATCAGACTAAGCAAGCACCGTTACTTTTTGGTCAAAGCATCCAAACAGGTACACCAAGGTAACATGATTACATTCCGCAAGTGAATCCGCTCAAGAACATTGCTCTTGATTTTCTTCCCCCGACCTATTTTTAATGAAGTTCATCGTATTTTGGCCAAACGTGTGTAAAAAAAGCTGAAAAATGATACAGGTAAATATGTCCACTGGAAGGGGAACTTGGGAGAGTGCTGACCTCCGCCAAGGTCAAACAGGCCAGTTCATCAAACCATAACTCATATTCCGTTATAAAGCCTCCAAACTACCGGTATCTGCCCAGGCTTACTGGATCTGTTGCAGGTTTTTTTCTCAGATTGTCAATGTGCAGTGATTGAATACACCTATATTCTTGATAGACATAAAAAAAAAATCAACAAATTATAAATGTAATAAATGCCCTATCTCACAATACTAAAGGAAGTGAAAATAAAATTCAAGAGTCGGCTCTTTGATAAGGACCCACACCAAAATTTAAGGGTGTTCATCAATCTTTCCACCATGTTTTGTTATAAATACATCAGCTTCATAGCTTTTACATCGTCTTGCTGACAGACAAACAAACAAAAATGACTGATGCTGGGCCAAATATTTCTTTCTTGGCAGAGACAACTGCCATTTATAATCAGCATTTTAGAGGGTGTACAAAGTGGGGTTATTATCCTTTCAAGCTTAAAAACATATTCATGAAGAAAGCAAGTAAAATGGGTATACACATACATGCACAGAACTATTCTGCAGAGGTTTTATCACATACTGTATGAATATGTATTTCAAACTAAATTTCATCATCTCCAACACACTATTACGAATTTAGCCATTTTTTGCTGAAAGCCAAAAAACTGTCAGTCACTTAGTCATGAACAGCCATACTGCTTGATCACACAGTAAGTAGTTTGGCTTCTAATCATGATAATACATTCTCTTTGAGAGCTTCCTCCTCATCTGATAGTGTAAGTGTCCATGAATATGTTGTAACAGAAACCTGAAAAACTGAAAATTCTTGCTGTATGTATAAATACTTCCTCATTTTCAAGAAAAGTGTGAAATACGTCTTGTTCTGAGATGGATTAAAAAAAAAAAAAACAACAGTTAACACTGATTCCTAATAATTCCATTCAGCCGACGTCTTACCCCTTTCCAGTCTTTTACATTTTCCATCCAGTTCATAATTAGTTGTTCGTAACTCCAGCAGCTGAAGCTGAAACAGATTAAAAAAAAATAATGATAATAATTAGAATTAGAAATTTGTGCAACAACAGATCACATCATTTTTCAGCAAATAGACTGGTTGCCAAAAATCTTTAGTAGAAATGAGACAAACTGTTGTTTCTGATCTATGATAAGAGAACATCGTGTATGAACGACTAGGTGTGTCTCTAACTCATGTAAGTGGTTGGCTATGAAAAGCATACAATAAAAACATAAGTGTTGTCAGTTCAACTTCAATTGTCCATGCAGTGTTTAAAACCAGTCTGCTTGACTAAGTGTCACAAATATCAATTCCAAACTATATTAAGCTGCATGTCTATCAGACAAGATTACAAGTAGCAACCACTACAATGGGAAGAACCAGCATCCTTTCCTGATATGAAATATTACTTCTTCATATGTTACAACATACCAAAAGCAATGTTACAAAGAGAAGAAACAACATCCTTTCCTGCAATGAATGTGACAAATGTAACTCAGTCATGTGTCACAACACAGCAAAATGCAATGTAGTTTTTTTTTTTTTTCATCCAAGCAGTAAATCCCCCTCAGTACAACTTCAAATGACTATCTTCCTGTCTGCCACTACCTGTTTTTAAATTAGCAACCCACCTGTGCAGAGTGACCCAACATTTTATTCCCTTACAGACTATTGTGTCTAAGACATAGCATTTGAACACATCTCTTAAATCCAAAGCTACAATAATTTGCAAGGTCCTCAAGCCCTACAAAATTTTAGATACCATTTTCACCTCATATAAAGTATGACAATGAGAAAATGTGATAGGAGCTGGTCATTTAACTGTGGGCTATTTGGTGCCCTAAGCACTGCTGAATCAATAATGATGGCTCACAAAGCATTGCAGACTGGACAGGTGTGTTTGCACTTGCTTCAAATCTCTGACATGTTCTGTGTAAGCTTGTGAGATGTCCCAAAACAGGAAATCAATGTAAATATTACCATGAAAAAAAAAAATTTTCAATTGATAGTACTCCAGTAGTCACTGTCTCATTTGAGGCATGTTTAGACAGACTGTAGAAGAGCAAGTTATTCAATGATGTAGATCTTAATTCTATGGCAATGGAGTTTATGGGTCTCCCATCCAAATTACTTCTCTGAAGTGGTCTTTGAAATCTAGCTAATTTTCATGAATGAAGTGTAAAACATAAATTTAGGATGTTTTCTAACTGAATTAAGTTTAATCTTTGACTCTGTGGGAAAGAAAACAATACAGTGACAACATGTTTGAAGTACATCAAAGGCAGGTTAATGCTGAAAGAGAGAGAGTCCTTAAACTTCAAAGGCTCCATTCATGTTGTTTATTGACTGGCTGACCTGAGGGCCTTATCAGGACTGTCACATTATCAAAATCTTCTAGAATGATGATGCTTGTGACAAAAGGGAGGTGTATAAAAATGTGGGCAATATTAAAGTCTAGCTGATCCATGAATCCTCTAAATAGAGCTTCTTTTTGAAAGAGAGCTTTTTTTCCAGTTTATTCTTAATGTCAAACTAGATAAAGTATCCCAGCTTCTAAGTTTACTTTGATATTTGTCGAACAGTTGAGGAGATATTTGTTTGTTCAATCCTCAAATTTTGTTTGTTTGTCTTTTAATTAAATGAACTTGGATCTTTGATGAAAAGGAAACATGACTGAGAGCAATCATGCATCAAGACAAGCATGTATCAAAAGAATGGGATTTCTCAAAACTCCATTTTTAATGCATAACAGAAGCTAATTAACTTGATGGCTATTCATTGAGTTTTACAACATAGCCAACACAGAGGCCTATGTACAGTTAGAAATAGTCATACACAAGCATTAGTATGTATGCATATCATATTCAAGCATTATCTTTTTTGTTTGTTCTTAAATGCAGGGGTTCCTGCAGTTTTCAGTCTTACCTGGCAACAAACAAATGGTAATAAAATTTTGTCATTGCAGAGATTTAAACCAAAACTGGCGCACATTTTTTTTTTTTTCAGTCTCTGACTGTAAAAAACTTTTAGCACACAAAGTAGTGGCATGAGTTTGGTAAACATGATGTGTTTTTTTTGCTTTCCATTTGCCACAAAGTCAAAAATGTGTTTCTGCTTTCAAGGCTTATTCATGATGTTACATGTTAATCTTACTAATAAACTTAAACGTTGCATAAGCCCTCATTATAATATTATATTCCCTGAGGGATCTGATCTAGATGTGGTTGTCATCCAATTCTAGTTCCCAACTTTTGGCATGTATGATGTAATCTTAGCTCTTGGTACCTGACCCTGCTCCCCTCTCTCTCTCTAGTCTCTCTCTCTCTCTCTACATCATTAGTACTGATCGCACTGGATATTTTCCACTAAGCCTATCCTTTATCATTAAAATCTGGATAATTTTCCATTTTTGAAATCCCTGCACAAATTATCATTATAATCTATTAAGAATATCTATATGCCTAATCAATCGAATACCCTTGGTGTCAACAACAAACGTGAACACACATCAACTACATGCTAAATAAATTTGAACAACAAACAATACCCCAAAAAGCATCCCACAATCACAAGCTGTCTCCTCATCATTCCATATGTACCACCACACAGTCTTGCACTCTCTCTCCACCCATCACTGAATAAATACAATTGATATTTGATAAATAAAGAGAATGTAAACGGTTCATTTCTCTATGTTGCAACTTGGATACACGAAGAAATTAACCTGCTGACTGCGGTGGGCCACGATCGTGGCTTTACGCCCGACTGTGTTGGGCCACGATCGTGGCTCAGTCGAGAACCGTTATACCACCACAGCTAAACATCTGGGTTGATCAGTTCACATGACTTGCTAGTATCCATTGTGCACCGGCAATGTTTTTCGTTTTTCGTCGGCTTTGACTGAAATAATGAGTAATCAGCGACCGAGTCGAGCAGGAGTTGCGTGGAAGTGGCACGAGTGAACAATCAGTTGCCGAAGGCTCTAGTAACGAAAGCGAAGCAGGTGAGTGGATGAACTTTGATTATTTTGTTTGTCGAGTGATGGACACATGCTGCGTGCAGTCATTGTTATTTTACATTTGTTGGTCCGCCACACATGAAGGAAGGGGGGGACGGAAGGGGGCAGGGTACATGGTTACTTACAGGAGTGATAGGCTTTGGCCTGATCAAACTAGAAGATCGTTTCTGGGTGATTGTAGGTGTTTTGAAAGCACTTTAGAGATCAATAAAAGTGGCGATTTGAAGAGAACAATTTATAACTTTTGTTTGTTTTTTTTTTTTAGTTTGGAAACAGTGTGGGCGTGTCACGAGTGGGCGTGCCTCCAATGAAAGCTATAGCCCTGCCCCCTCCTTATATGCTAGTGATTCAGATTTTATTCTTATTTATGATTTTGTTTATGCATGACTTCATTTTTCATAGAATGAATAAGTGATGCTGGTCATTTTTTTTTTTTTCTGAAAATCAGACTAATTAGTGGAAACTGAGTCAAGCTCTCTGTAACATCTCTTGCACCATTATGAAACAATGAAATGAACAGAAGACTTAGGATATATGTTTTCTTGTGTGATCCAGAATCTGGAAGCACTACTGCAGAGGAGAGAGATGCTGAGAATGAAGGAGTTGAAGAAAGAGGAACTGTACTGCTGGCCATCCTACTCATGTGCGCTCTGGCTGGGAATATTCTGGATGTGACATGGGACTCTGCTCCAAGTGCTTTTCAACCTTCCACAGAAGACCAAGGCCCTAACTTTGTTCTGTGTCTTCCAAGGACATATTCTTCTGTTTTCTCCCAAGTTTCAAGTGTTTTGACATTCAAGCAGGAAAACTGTGGTGTTTCAAACAATGTGGCTGACGTTTTGGATTACCTTTTCACCAATGTTCTGGATTACACTGTGAAGAATATCTTTAGCTGCCATCAGGGTACTGTCTTGTAATTATTTTTTTCAGATTCCTCATTATCTCTAGTTTACAAAAACATATAGTTTTACCTATCTAGCTTCAAGACAAGCCTGCACAAACCCCATTTCCTTATATAGTGAAATTCGATTGTCCGGATGCTGAATTATAGGTACATCATTTGAGGCACAATTCATTATACATAGCTCAAGTCAAGAGAATTATCATCTTTCCCCATGTTCCAGCACATATTTGTCTTCATTTTATCTCAAGTCTGAAGTGTTTAGGTAGTACAGAAGAAAAACTGTGTCTCTCCTAACATTTGACTTACTTTCAAAATAACTTTTTCAGAAATTTTGCCTGCTTATATTTTGAGGTCAGTCTCCAAGTAGGTACAACCTACAGTATTTTCAGTTATTCACTTGATTCTACAACATCTCTAGTTTCTAAAAATGTATAGGTTTGCATATCTAGTGCAAATAATATGTATGCAGAAGCCAAATTCTCAAGTGTGGTGTGTGTGACGAGTTTTCCGTCCTAGATTTTAACTACATTTCTTTAAAGCTTAAATTGTTATACAGAGCATCGTGAGGGTTAACCACGTATATGTACGACAAATAAACAAACATACAGATGGTGCTCGATCACGATAAGACCCTAATTTAAAAAAAAAAAAAAATCCTAGTTCAGGATCAGGATCAATATCCTAGTTGCCAGATCGTTTTCTTCTGTTTTGTTGCCTGTGCACTGCACTGGAACCAAGTCGAACGTGTGGTTTATTAGATTTAGTCACACTTGCACTTGTTGCAGCTCACACACGAACACACTCTTGAACACACCCCACCTTCTACTCATGAGTACGTACATGCATGTATATTACATTATTGTCCAAGAATAATCTATCTCACTACGAGTATAAGTATGCACGTACTCTACACTTTGGCCATAGCACTTTTTTGAACAAAACAAACCTGCATTCGATGAAATTCGTCTTCTGACAAAGCGGATGCCATCTTTGCTCGCAATGTTATGATTGAAAACGAGGTTCACAAACAGAGTTGCTCCTTTGTAATCACAATGGTTATCTCCCTGTCAATTGCAGGCGAAACCAAACGGGACTCCACACAAGATTAACCCCGGCTTTTTTTTTTTTTTTTTTTTTTTTTTAATTGTACGTGACGATCCAAAGAGTTTGACTTGAGCTGTTGTGTTGTGGTATGCCAGGTATGACCATTATTTCTAATCTTAAATAAATGTCAGCGAACCGCCCAGAGAAACGTGGACAAATGAGTCACAAGACAAACCACAACGCGTTTCGACCTCTTAGGTCTTCTTCAGGTGCAACAAAAATGAAACAAATAACGAAAATGCACTTAGCTTTGATTGCTTCTGTGTTCAGCGCAAGAAAGAAGGCGTTGAATGAGAGTAGAAGGTGGGTGTCTTCAACGCCTTCTTTCTTGCGCTGAACACAGAAGCGATCAAAGCTAAGTGCATTTTCGTTATTTGTTTCATTTTTGTTGCACCTGAAGAAGATCTAAGAGGTCGAAACGCGTTGTGGTTTGTCTTGTGACTCGTTTGTCCATGTTTCTCTGGGCGGTTCGCTGACATTTATTTAAGATTTGTTTAGATTTCCGCCTGCAGTCGTTTCACTTTGCAACTACATTATTTCTAAGAAATGCCATGCTGAACAAAAGTCTTCAAATGATTACATTTTCAGCTTTTTCTACACTCTTCTCTCTAGTTTCTTTTTCCTTTTTTTTTTTTTTTTTTTTTACTTAATGCAAAACTAAACACAATTTGGACACACACACACACACACACACACACACACACAAAACACACACACACGTTACTGAAGGTCTCAACTATTACAGTGGTGCATTTTTGATAAATTTCCAACGTCCTCTTTTTCCTGTACCATTGATTGCAGCTCAGTTCCTCACCAAGTTCTGTGCTGAAACCTGCGGAATGCATCATGCTGCGCAGACCCCAAATGCAAGGAGCTGTCTGCCGTCCCATAAGGTCTTCCTCACTGACTGTCAAGCTCTTCTTTAGAGTCTTCAGTTAGAGTCTTCAGTCCAGGCAGACCAACCAGAGACTCCAGTACACTGGGCGGGAGCTTCAAACACTGGGCATCAAAACGAATCTGGTGCTGCACTTCCCACTGAGATGTTATGGGGAACAAACAAGCTGACAAACTCTCCAAGCTAGACAGCGAACACGAACAACCCGCCCACCAAATACCATAATTATAAAGAAGTGATGACCCTCCTTAGATGCCACTTCAAAAAAAAGAACAGGGAGACAGCATCTACAGATAGAACCTGAGGAGGATGGCATCCACCAGCTTGAAAGGGCACAGCAAGTCACCATCTTCAGGCTGACAACAGGGCATTGTCAGCTGCCTCCACCTCTACGCAGACTGAAGACACTACACATAGATGGCTGCCCGTGTGGCACTGGTCCACAGACAGCAGCCTATGTTCTCCAGTCCTGTCCCACCTTTGACACACTATGACAGGAAACATGGCCCAGTGCAGTGGAATTGAAGGAGAAGCTGTGGGGACCAGCGATGATGCTAAGGCAGATGGGCACTTCGTCCACAACACCGGACTATCAATTTAGCATGGCCAGGAGCGCAGAAGAAGACTGCAACTAATTCTTCCTTTGGAATTAAAAAAAAATAATCCTTTCAACCCTTTCAAGTTTACAGCCGGGGCTGCCTATCCAGCCTCCCCGGTTTCAGCTGATCTACTTGAATGGAAGGATGCTTTACCTAAACTCTTATTATTTCGAAAATTATTTTGCAAGAAGAAAAAAAACGCAGATACTGCCAAGTGATTATAAAGTAAGATGTTATATCGTGTGATAAGACATATTTTCAGACTTTTATTGGTTTGATAAACAGAAACATTGTTTTCTTATTACATGAACAGACTGAATACTTCATTTGAATCTAATTTTTGGAAAACTATTCTACGAAGATGAGAAAAAAACTCCATTCTAAGATTGTAAGAAAATCAGTGGTTTGGCAACATATTAATATTCTAAATTATGTAGCATTGGACTTACAATGCTTTGACAAATTCAAACATTACTTTTTCTTTACCCAACTCCTGTTGAATGTAAACAATTGTCTCAATTGTTAGGTCAGCGACTTCAAAACTTCTCTGTTTGTAAAACAGTTCTCTCAGTTTTCAGATCATGACTTCAAAACTTTACCGTGTTGTTCACTAACCTTCAATTTTCAGCTGTGTCAGCTTTGAAAACTGTAACTTGCAACATTTTGGAGTAACACCGGTTTGAATACATCTGGTCTGTTGCAAAGCATAGCTCAGGTGCAGGCTCGTGGTGCTGATTGCAGTTCTTCTTCAGCATTCCAGTATCTCGTAGCATGTGAACTCGTTTTACCCTGTAGGGATACTCAGGAGTATACCAGTAGTCAGTTCACTATGACTTCGTTGAGTGCAGAAATTTGTAGGAAGAGGTTGTTGAAAAAGATGTAGTAGACAGAAAGGACAGTAGATGACAGTAAAGCAAAAGGAGGAGACAGAGTTACTGAAAGCGAAAGGAAAAGTGGACGTTACTAGCACAGAATGTCCAAAAGGAGGGGGAACTGTTTGTACAAAAGCCCTCTCGTATATACCCACGGGGGAGCTGTTAGCAGTACCCAGGCAATGCCCAGGCACAAGGTTGAAGGAGTTGAAAAGTCATGTCCTATGTGTGTGTGTGTGTGTGTGCGTGTGTGTGTGTGTGTGTGTGTGCATATGTGTGTGTGTGTGTGTGTGTGGAGAAAAGTTGGAGGAAGAGCAAGGAACATGAATATAGGCATTTCTCTCAATATGTATGTATATATGTCTGTTGGAGGAGAGTTTTGAGAAAGACAGGATGGATGGGACTTCGAAGCAAGGAACAAGAATATAGTTAATTGTGTGTGTGTGTGTGTGTGTGTGTGTGTGTGTGTGTGTGTGTGTGTGTGTGCGCGTGCGCACGTGTTTGTGTGGGTGCGCGCGTGTGTGTGCGCATGCGTGCGCACAAATGATAGAAACAAAAGTGGACAGGTGTTTGAACATGAATATTTCTTGTTCACATTCTTACATTTGTAAGTGCCTAATCTCAACAGAAATGAGGCACATGTTTACACTTAATATTATGAATATCATAATAATCATTATTGTCATTACTATAATGATTTTCTTTTTCCGTATCTTTTCATTGTAGTGTGTGTGCATGTGCGAGCACGTATGCATGTACGTACCAGAATATGTATGCGCATGCATGCGTGTGTGTGTACGTGTGTGTGTGTGCATGCATGTATGGGTGTTTTTATGTGTGTTGTGGCTGATGTGTGTGTCTATTTCATTCCCTTCTCTTTGCCATTACTGCCCTTCTCTCCTCCTGTATGAGTATCTGTGTCTGTATGCGGGCACGCACGTGTGTATGTATGTGTGTGCACATGTGCGCGCACACGTATGTATATGCGTTCGGTTTTTTGCTATGACTCTTTCCGAACAACATTCTGCAAGGTACAGTGGAGGGAAATGCTCCAAAACAACAGCAGCAAAGGAGTTTTGGATAGACAGAGTGAAGAACTGTAAACCAATGACTGAACACAGAATACTTTGATAGGCTGCCTGGGCACCAGTTGCAGGATCTGGATAACCTGTCAACTAAGGCTGGTGTTGGTAATATGTACGTTGGTAATTTCATCCGTCTGTGACATCCGAAGGATCTCTCATGTCCCTGAATCAGAGCTGCTGCCTAGCGCTACGCTCTTGGCATGGCATGCTACGATTTTGCTGACAGTGCTATGCTGCTATACTTTGCGACAGAATGCTATGCCAAAAAAAGAAATATTTGAAAAACAGAAACAAAAATAAAATCTTCTGGGACTTGGCAGTGGGTTGAGCGGAACTGTGGCAATGTAAATCATTCTTTAGGTTGTCCAATGGATCTTGAGTGCAATAAGGAGAGGCAGAAAAAGCAGATGAGAAACTGCTAGAAATAACTATGATTTTGCTGATTGGTTGTTGGTTTTGTCGTTGGCCATTCAAAATTTTTTCTTGTTCTTTTTGCCTATGCCTGTGTGTGTGTGTGTGTGTGTGTGTGTGTGTGTGTGTGTGTGTGTGTGTGTGTGTGTGTGTGTTAGTCAAGTCAAAACCATGCGTCAACCAGCGTGATATCCATCTTCTTAATCTGTTGTCATGTCCTGTGCAAAGCAAAGTGTGACTGAAAGTCACTATTGACTCTGACCTGTCAGACACAGAGGACATCACAGTGACAGTTTGAAAGAAGAAACCAGTCGGGGAAAAAATCCTCATTAAAGCTCAGGTGATATTGCACATCAGTTTTACACTTATATTTAAGATACTACACTGTGTGCTTTGTGGCCTTGGCAGCTCTGCTTAACTGTTCCTTGCTGTGCGATCTCCTCTACCTTGCCCTGACACCAGGACCCCCTCATGCCCTATCCCTCTTGTCGTATCTCCTATGGCCTTTTCCCTGTCCCATGTCATGCAGCCCTATCCTTCTATCTTATCTCCCATAGCCTTCTCCCCATTCTATCCCATGCAGCTCTATCCCTTCTGTCCTATCTCCCTGGGCGTTTTCACTGTCTGATCCCACATGGCCATCTTCCCTAACATTCCCTTGTAACCCATCCAGTCCCACTTGGCCATGTTCTATTTGTCACAATACTTTCTGCCCTGGACTTCCCTTGCTGTATTCCCTGTCCTGATCTACCCCCACAACCATCGCCCATCCCCCATGGCCATACCATGTCTTGCTCTAATCATAATGCCATCCCCTGTCCCATCCTGTCCTCCACACAACTTCCTGCCCCATCCTATCTTCCATAACTACTCGCTGTGACATCTACCCCCTACAGCCATCCCCTATCCCATCCTATCCCCCGTGGTCATTTCCTGTCCCATCCTAACCCTCCTGGCCATCCCCTATCTCTCATGGCCATCTCCTGTCCCATCCTATTCCTCATGGCCATCCCCTGTCCCATCCTATCCCTCATGGCCATTTCCTGTCCCATCCTATCCCTCATGGCCATTTCCTGTCCCATCCTATCCCTCGTGGCCATCCCTTATCCCATCCTATCCCCCATGGCCATCTCTCTCTTATCCCATCCTATTCCTCAAGGCCATCTCTTATTCCATCATATCCCTCAAGGCCATCTCTTATCCATTCATATCCCCATGGCCATCCCCTGTCCCATCCTATCCCTCATGGCCATTTCCTGTCCCATCCTATCCCTCATGGCCATTTCCTGTCCCATCCTATCCCTCGTGGCCATCCCTTATCCCATCCTATCCCCCATGGCCATCTCTTATCCATCCTATTCCTCAAGGCCATCTCTTATTCCATCATATCCCTCAAGGCCATCTCTTATCCATTCATATCCCCCATGGCCATCCCCTGACCCATCCTATCCCCCATGGCCATCCTCTGTCCCATCCTATCCCTCATGGTCATCCCCTGTCCCATCCTATCCCCCATGGCCATCTCCTGTCCCATCCTACCCCCAAGGCCATCTCTTATCCCATCCTATCCCTCATGGTCATCTCTTATCCCATCCTGTCTCTCAAGGCCATCTCTTATTCCAACCTATCCCTCATGGTCATCTCTTGTCCCATCCTATCCCTCAAGGCCATCTCTTATCCCATCCTATCCCTCATGGCCGTCCCCTGTCTCATCCTATCCCCCAAGGCCATCTCTGTCCCATCCTATCCTCTATGGCCATCCTATCCCCCACAGCCATCCCGTCCCATTCTATTCCTCATGGCCATCCCCTATCCCATCCTATCCCTCATGGCCATCCTCTGTCCCATCCTATCCTTCATGGCCATCCTCTGTCCCATCCTATCCTCCATGGCCATCCCCTATCCCATCCTATCCCCCGTGGCCATCTCCTGTCCCATTCTATCCCCAAGGCCATCTCTTATCCCATCCTATCCCTCATGGCCATCCCCTGTCCCATCCTATCCCCCATGGCCATCCCCTGTCCCATCCTATCCCCCATGGCCATCCCCTGACCCATCCTATCCCTCATGGCCGTTCCCTGTCCCATCCTATCCTCCATGGTCATCCCCTGTCCTATCCTATCCCTCATGGCCATCTCCTGCCCCATCCTATCCCCCATGGCCATCTCCTGCCCCATCCTATCCCTCATGGCCGTTCCCTGTCCCAATCCTATCCTCCATGGTCATCCCCTGTCCTATCCTATCCCCCATGGCCATCTCCTGCCCCATCCTATCCCTCATGGCCATCTCCGTCCCATCCTCCCCAATGGCCATCCCCTGTCCCACACTATCCCCCATGGCCATCCCCTGACCCCATACTATCCCTCCATGGCAACCCCCTGTCCTATCCTATCCCTCATGCCATCCCCTGTCCCATCCTATCCCTCATGGCCATCCCCTGTGCCATCCTATCCCCCATGGCCATTCCCTGTCCCATCCTATCCCTCAAGGCCATCTCCTGCCCCATCCTATCCCCCATGGCCATTCCTGTCCCCATCCTATCCCTCAAGGCCATCTCCTGCCCCATCCTATCCCCCATGGTTATCCCCTGTCCCATCCTATCCCTCCATGGCCATCCCCTGTCCTCTCCTCTCTATCCCTCCATGGCCATCCCCTGTCCTATTCCTCACAGATATCCCTTACCTCTCCTTATTCTCCATGAACATCCTCTGTTCCACGCTATTCCTTATGGCACCTTCTGTCCTGCCCCATCTCCAATGGCCAACAGTTGTCCAGCCCTACCCTCTGCAGCAATCCCCTGTCATGTCCTATCATCCATGGACACTTCCTTCCTGCCCACCCTTTATTTTTGTGGCGATCCCCTGTCCAGCCCTATTCCCCACAGCTATCCTGCTTCAATTTTAAGCTATCTCTGCAAAAGTGCATGACTTTGTCAATAAAGCAGGGCCTATATCTCTAACAACCCCCCCCCCCCCTCCCCCCCCAAAAAAAAAAAGAAAGACTAACAAGGGAGTACACAAAAGAAACAAAACCACTGCATGACTTTACTCCTTCAGTAGAGGTACAGGTCCCTGGAGCCCACAATGTACAGCAAGGCTAGAGTCCCTAAGAAAAGGATGAAAGCACAATGCCTATACAAAAAGCATGGATCCCTAGAGACCCACAATGTACAGCAAGGCTTCAGTCCCTAAGAAAAGCATGGGTCCCTGATGAAGCACAATGCCTATACAAAAAGCATGGATCCCTAGAGACCCACAATGTACAGCAAGGTCTCAGTCCCTAAGAAAAGCATGGATCCCTGATGAGGCACAATGCCTATACAAAATGCATGGATCCCTAGAGACCCACAATGTACAGCAAGGCTTCAGTCCCTAAGAAAAGCATGAATCCCTGATGAGGCAATGCCTATACAAAATGCATGGATCCCTAGTGACCCGCAATGTACAGCAAGGCTTCAGTCCCTAAGAAAAGCATGGATCCCTGATGAGGCACAATGCCTATACAAAATGCATGGATCCCTAGAGACCCAGAAATTGTGATGCACAAAAATTTCAGGCGATGTACAGCAAAGGTTAAATGTATAGGCCCACACATAATATATAACATAGCATGTCTTGAGACCGATTCATTCGAAGCATAACAAATAGTTAAAGTAATAACATGAATAAAAAGAAAACTGATTGAATCTGGGATAGAAGATATTAAAAAAGAAAAACGCAAACAGCCACCCATCTTTGCAATTCAAATACAGTCAAACCAAAAGTTTGCATTTTGAAAGTTATGCAATGTCTATGAATAAAAAGTGTGATTATTTTAGTTGTCCAAACTGACAACAAATGCTTTCTTTTGTTTTTGTGGACTTGTTCTTCAAGTTCACAGCACAAGTACAAAACATTTCAGCCAATCACTTTACATCTCTGACCTTTTTCACTGGAGGTGGTGAAGATTAACTTCCAATCAAACTGGTGCTTTCAATGTCTTTAGCATACTTCACATTGTACCCAGGAAAGGAAAGAAGTGCTCGTGTTCAACAGCTAAACTGCCCACAGTGGTTATGGTCTTACACTGCCTTGTTAATATTTTAGCCACAACCTCGCCAGGCACAGTTGTGACTGTACAGCAAGTCGCTCTTGCTGCCTCCATTGCTCATGAGACTGACGCAAGAAAAAGGAGATGATATACTGCACTGCTCGTTACAGTTTAAATGCATTTCAGGACCCCCTCTTAACATTTTTTTTCTGCTTTTAATGAGTAAAGGATGCATGGAAACATTAAATGGGAGCCATGCTCCATTTCTCCCATAAGGAAGAGAGATGATGCAGATAATGCTATGAGATCCATTTCAGGTTCCATAATCAACTGCAATAGGACAACAATGGCTGTGAAAAATACATACAAACAAATGACACAAGACTAACCACTCTCACACAAAAAAGCCCAGCATGCAGGTAGGGGAATTCAGCTGTTTTAATTGTTTTCACGTCAGAGTGGGGTAAGATTTGACTATTTTCACGTCGTCCAAAGGACGATCATTGCTGTCTGTTTCCACCAGTCCCATTCGCTGAATCACTGTCATGCCTGAGCTGACCCGCCCAAAGATTGTGTGCTTCCCGTCCAGCCACTGTGTGGGGGGCCAGTGTGATGAAGAACTGACTGCCGTTGGTGTCAGGCCCGCTGTTGGCCATGGACAGAATCCCTGCTCCTGAAACGCATAACCTAGCAATTCAATACAATGCGCTTCCCTTTGTCTGAATCCTTTAAAGTGGACTACCTAGCCCATAGCACAGGGCTGAGTTTTAAGATTAAGATTAAAATTATAGTCCCGTCACACAGGGCTGAGTAGTGTTGAGTAGTGTCAGACTTATTCCCATACCACCAGAATAATACCACATTAGCATGAAGGGAATCACTGTTTCTGGTGGCAGCATGGAATGGTGTGGGCTGGCAAGAGATTGTTCCCAAACCCTGTAATTAATGTAAGAATTCTTATGGTTACGAATTGTAAGTCCCACAGCCCAATACCTTCAGACCACTATTACGCTACTCTCATGTCCTTGCGTCTGTATCAATGGCCAATGTAAAAGACCTTGGCCGAGTGGGAAGGAAGGCAGGAGGGGAAGGAGGGGTGGTGGTCTGGACTTTGCAGCTTTCATTTCCATACTGACTGAGAGCAAGAGAAGACGATTCCACTGCTCCTCCATGCAGTACAACATATCTATGTACTGTTGTTGTTGTGTTTGTTTATTTTGATTTGATGTAATCTGTAAATGTTGTAAGCATACACCAGGATGAAAGTTTAGAACAATGAGAAGGGCAAGTCAAGCCAGCAATCTGAGGGAATCAATTTCATATTTATCGGATTGTTTTTTGCTGAAATCTTATCTTACCTTTCTTTCTGTGTAGTACTGTGCGTGACTGTCCCTCTGTGTGTGTGTGTGTGCGTGTGTGTGTGTGTGAGTATGAGATCAGTGCCTTCTTTTTCATGAGTAATACTGCTTCTTGGGGATTGGTCAGGGACAGGTGGGGGGGGTGGGGGGTGGGGGGGGGGGGGGGGTGGGGTGGGACTGAGGAATTGGCAGCTGTTCTTTCTCTCTGTTAAAGATCAAGAGAAGAAAATTCCACTGACCCATACTGCTGCTTGGATTATCACTGTTTTCTTTTCCCTTTCATTTTGAGCTCAGGTAAATCATATCCTACTGTTTATTACTGTGCTCTGTGTGTGTGTGTGTGTGTGTGTGTGTGTGTGTGTGTGTGTGTGTGTGCGCGCACGCACGCGCATGGTTGTGCGTGTGCATGTGTGTGTGTGTGTGTGTGTGTGTGTGTGTGTGTGTGTGTGTGTGTGTGTGTGTGTGTGTCTCTGTGTGTGTGTACATATGTGTGTGTGTGTGTGTGTGTGTGTGTGTGTGCGCGCGCGCGCGCACGCACGCATGCCTGCCTGCATAACAACTGCAGTTAACAAAAGCAGGAGAAAAAACTGATAGAGAATGTTTGTATATTTCATAACTTTGTAACCAACCTCCAATCATCAGCCTGAACCTCATCAGTCAGCTAAGGCTGACACCTAATGTCCCCCCAATAACGATTCCCTCCCTTTAAAGACTTTTTGTTCTGGAACAGTTCTGGATTTACCTCCCATCATAGACTCCCTCCTTCTGTGTAATCACACTGCAGATTTTGCTAGTTGGTTTTGCTTACCAATGTCATCAGAAGCTGAGAAGACAACTGATACAATAATCGCTTTTCTGATAACTACTGTCCCCCTCTTCCACCCCTCCCCCTCCTAACCCATCCCTGTCATCCACCACCCACTTCCTGCCTTTCAATACACCCTACTACAGAAACTATATTAAAAGAATATATAAAAAATAATAATCAGAGTGTATGACAGTCCAGTCTTTACGGATGACAACACAATAAACAGCAGTGAAAGCAGTGATTTATCTGCTTTCATTAGCTCTTCAGCCAGTTGAATACGGTGAAATTACAAGAATGAATTCCCAACCCAAAGACATCAGGACAATCACATGCACAAACCCCAGAACTAATTACAGTTTTCCTCATCACAGTCCAGCCAAATATTAAAAAAACAAGCCAATATCATATAGGGAAAAAAAGGTCACATCCTGAAAATAAATCACACACTAAAAATATGTTACAGGTTATATCTTGAAAATGGTCTACATCCTGTAAAAGAAACGAGCAACAAAGACCTTGATGACATAATATTTAAACTATTAACATCAATAAGGCAGACAAGATTAGGCCAGGGTGAGAGAAGTAGCCTTTCGCTTAATTTTTCATTCCCAAAAAGAAAACAAAAAAGATGTGTGAAAAATATTCATACGAATTAAACTATGTATGAAAAAAAAAACGCCTCATCGGCTAATAGATGCAGCAGAATGGAACTCCAGAGCTGAAAATCACAACACTATAACAGAGAGGAAATTGTTCTACAGCCCTCCCTGCTACTGGCACTGGCAACGTTGATGGAAGGTGTGTGATTACAACAATATTACACTACCGAGGGAAAAAAACAAAACAGAAAGAAACATGCTCCTGCACCAGCAACACAGTACAAAGTCAAACTGATGCTATACCAGCAGTTTCATTTACTTCAATATTCATACTTTTCACAACAATATTTTACTGAGTATAGATGATCATGATTATAACATTAGTGAAGATAAAAATTTTTAAGGGTAAAACCCTGAAAGACATAGAGGAGTAGCCAAGGAGAATATCACCAAGTCAGAGAAAAGCTGACTGCTACACATCATAGTTTAACTATTTTTTTTACAGTTTATTTATCTAGTTAAGAGTATGATATCTTACCTGTGTGTTTCAAATCTTCAGAAATTTCATCGTTGAAGTTCTTGCCATAAATAGACGAGCCACCTCTTCCTAGAACAAGGAAAGAAAAGCATTCCTGTCAATCACTGATTTATATCTGTATTTCTTTATCTGTCTCTATCTATCATATAAACAACATGTAACTTGTAGGTGTCAAACCATCAGACTAAATGAATGTAACTCTCTTTATCTGATCAGCCTAGAAGCATCTCCAACATTCAGTCTCGCACTGCATTTCATTCTCTTATTCTATGTGCACTGTGTGTCTCTCACACTCTGTAATCTCATCTCACAGCAGTTACACCAGCCGAACCTGTGCCAGTGGGGTCGCCTCCTTGGATCATGAAATCCTGGATGATCCTGTGGAACTTGACTCCATTGTAGTAACCTCTTCGGCACAACTCCACAAAGTTCCGACACGTGGTGGGCGCATGTTTCCAGTACATTTCCAAGACAAACACACCCATTCTGGAATCACATGATGAAGAACATACATGCATTATGAGATAATTAGGAAAGATCATTTTGACACAGATCAAGCATAGTAATTTCTACCAAACGTGTGCAAAAATTTCTTGAAAATCAAACATATCAAAAGTGTGTGTGATGTTGTAAATCAAAGCAATGTTTTTTTTTTCCATTAAACCAAGACATAGTCAGCATCATGAAGACCTGAATAAAGAATTGTGTTTAAGTCATGGCTTGAGGTTACATAGCTTCTCTCTGTTACCTGTTACAACCAGAACCCAGCAGAGAGCAGCAGATGAAGAATATTGAATTCTGCAGTATGAACAGAGATTTTGCTTCCCTTTTTTTCTTTTTTTTTTTCATCTTTCTTTCATGGCCCATCAACCTTACCTTTGCAAAGAAATCGTTAAACGTATGTTTCAAGCAATATTTTACATAAAAAACAGTCCATTTGTTTTCCCTTCTGATTCCCAGTCTACTTACGTTTCTCATTTGAGTATATGTAGGTGTGTGTGTGTGAGATAGACACAGAGAGAGAGACACAGACAGACAGACAGACAGGCGGGGGGGGGGAGGGGGGCTGTATGTACAGATATGTTTGTGGGAGTGTGTGCATGTGTGTGTGCAAGTGTGTGTGTGTGTGTGTGTGTGTGTGTGTGTGTGTGTGTGTGTGTGTGTGTGTGTGTGTGTGTGTGTGTGTGTGTTTGTGGACAGAGAGGAGAAGGATATGAAGAGGTGAGGGAATGGAAAGGATGTGTGGATAGCATGGGGCATACAAACAAGTGTGCGTTTTTTTCCCCGAGTATAATAAGCATTCAACTCATTTGATAAAGTCTTTTGAGATGTTGGCAAGCACACAAGATATGTCACCTTGTTGTTCTTGTTATCATCATTAGTGCCACAATACTGATGTTGTATCAGACTCGGGACAGATTATGCTAAAATCATGTTCACATTATTTGAGTATCCCGTTTCATTCCTGTGCTCAGCTTCTGCATGTATACAAGCAATATGACTACTTATGTGGCCAAGTGATCCCACTTAACCTGTGCTCATCCTGTTGAAGGGAGATGAATATATTAAACCTTTTAGCATGAGACTTGAAAGTGTAAAGCTGATCATTCAGCCCACAGACATCTAATCCATGTGGAAACTGTATGTGGCGGCCTATAGAAATGACGTGTCAAATACTGATATGAAGACTCCTCAGGTCAATGAATCATTTGCAAGATATGCTATTATCCAGACCGTAAAGTCAGCTTTGTTTTCCTTTTTTTTTTTTATCTGTAAACTAGACTGTAACATCTCTGAGCTTTCCAACCAAAGTGTGCATACACACACACTCACTCACATGCACACAAACATACATCCAAACCATACATACACACAGAGTGTGTGCACATGTACACACATACACACACACACAAACACAAAAAAGATACCATACACTGATCACACACACACACACACACACACACACACACACACACACACACACACACACACACACACACACTAACAACAGTAACACATAAACATGCACACATATACCTATGCACACATGCCTCAACACAAATCCTCATCCACACACACACACACACACACACACACACACACACACACACACACACACAAGATACCACATACACATCACACTCACAACAATCGCACACCCTGTGGTTTACACAAACACACACACAAATAATTGAAATATACATGTTCAGACACACAATCACACCCACACAATTGCAAGCCAATATTGCCCCCCCCCCCCCCCCCCCCCCCCCCCCCCCTACCCCACACATACACACACACACACACATACACAAGGCCAGACATTTCAAGATGATTCTATTATTTAAGGTGACCATGTAAGTCAATAAAACAAGCTAACAATGGCATGCTTTGCATAAACCTGGTGCTTGTCTGTAAAGGAGAAGTAAAGGGAGTAAATCTCTTGTTTTCATGCTGAGCAAAGCAAACTGGGTGCAAGCTGCTGACACATTTTATTTCTTGAACACACTCTGACTTAGAGAGGCACACTCTGCTCAGACTTCCTTCTGAGAAAAACTAGAAAGTGGATGAAGAGTGAAAGGAGAGGAAGGAAGTATGATCAGTCTGCATAGAAGCTGATCTGCTCAGTGACCTTTTCCCATTCTCTGTTTGTAGAGAAGTGGAAGTTTTTCTTCCTTCATTGCAAGATGTCAGCTTATTTTATAGTACTCAGATTTCTACATAATTATGTAGGCCTTACAGCCTTATTTCATTGACAAATTGTTTGACTCATATTGTGCACCTTCATATGAATAACTACATTGGGTAATGCCTTAATCTGACCTGAAAAGTTAAAATCATTGTGATGATGGGTAACATATACAACAGTCAGAGTAAGTTAACCTACCGTCACTTAGTCTCACCTGCTGTGACCTTTCTTTTTTGCTCATGAGACCCTGTTTTGCACTCAGAAACCTAAGGTGCATATCCAAAAGTATTGTATTATTTCTTTTTTAAGAGAACACTCAATAGCTTTGAAAAAAATCATAACTTTCTTCTCTGATGTCTGATTGAGGTACTTTATTCCCCTCCCCCTTTTTTTTCACTGTGACGGTGGTATTCATTTTCAGATCTTGTGAAATACTTCTATTTATATACATGTATATACACTGTTGTACATTTCTGTAAGTGTTTTTTGTTGTTCATCAAATATTCTTCTTCTTCTTCTCTCTCTCTCTCTCTCTCTTATCTTTAACCCGAAGAGTGCCTGTAAGCCGTCAGCTGACGGCGCAATAAAAATGTACTCCCAGTGCCTATGGGCCGTCCCACTGACGTCATGCATTTTTCTTGAATTTTCATTCGTTACTATTCCTATCAAAGGACTGAAATAGAGTGTACTTAGTAAGCCTTATATGTCTGCAGTATTAAAATGATATGCAAATGACCACACGTGAGGGGAAAGACCATTTATTCTTATTGCTGACTGGATGTCCAGCCAGCGCTTTGTCTCGCTTGCAAAGATGGCGGCACAACCTTCGACGAGCGTAACAACCAAATCAAAGTACTTACACAGCTGAGCAGGCTCTGCTAATCATTTTTGACAAAGATAATAATCTTTTATTCAACGACTCACTCGAGCATTAAGGTGAGATGATGATAGTGATGGAATTGTCGACCATATTCGTCAGTTACTGAGTCGTGCTATGCGATCTCAAGAGTGTGTTCAGCTGACTGGTTACCAGCGTTGAATGAGCCAGCCTAGTGTGTACTCTGCACTGTGTGCGAGTGGCCAGCGACATGTTAGTCAGCGCGAGAGAGGAGCGCGGCCTGCTCGCAGCGTGACATGGGGCAGCAGGAAAGGTAGGGGAAGAGGAGGAGTGAAAGAGAGGGTTGAAGTCCAGCAAGGGGGTGTGGTGGGGGGAGGGGGGCGTGGTCGTGGACTGACCTGTCTGCATGAGGTATGAGTGTCTTGATAAACTTCTAGACTGTGTTTACATTCATTTACAGGTGTAGTGTGACAATACAAACTTTATTTCAACTTTTTTGCCTTGTGTTCTTTTTTGGATGTGAAGCTCTAGTGGTAAATACATATGTTTTTGATAGTGCAAACAAATCTAACCAAATCTAATTGCCTAAATATTTTTTTATTATCAAAATTAAACAAAAAGAAGCCCAGATTCAAAATCTCCATTCAATTTCCTTCAAAAATCATATATATTTCATTTTATATCTTTTGTAGTTTCTGAGCTAGAATTTTTTGTTAATTATTACAAATAGAACAGATAGAACAAGAAATTCGAAGGTAAGATATTTGTTAAGCAGTGTCATACTAATATGGGGAGATTCACATTCAGTAACAGAATTATTGCTAACTGGAACAATTTGCCAATTGCACTTAAATTTGCTAAAAATACTGTTTTTAAGAATTTGCTGGACAAAGACTTGAATTTTAAAGTACAGTTTAGAAGCTTTGATGAATAAGCAGGAAAATTTATTTAGCATGCATTTCAACCCTGTTTTAAGTATAATTAACAAGAGGGGACATTTAAAGGCTTAACAGCCTATGTATAAATTACGTCCCTACCACTACTACTACTACTATATACCACCAAATCATTAGATTTCCCTGGCCCTGAGAAAGCCTTTGTTTGTAATATTTTGTGGCAGTGAACGGGTTTAATAAGATGATTTCCTCAACGCTTGTATGGCTAAAATGTTTGCGAGTCAATCTGACGAAATTTTTCTGTTTGTATACTTGTATACCTCACTTCTCTGGTAATTTTCAAGTGGGTAATCTTCAACTTTAGAATACTAAACTCAGGGGGGCTGTTTAGACGAAAAACAAAGGTGTCTTAGGCTCACCTCGATGCGCTAAGTTGAATGGAACCCTCAGCTAAGCTGTACAACCACTCCTTTCCCATGAAACTGCGACAAATACACAGTAAGCTGAGTACTCCTTCCCACACCTGCACGCCATTTTGAGCATGATCAAAATTTAAAAAAAAAAATTACAACACGTGATCAGCAGTCAAAATGGCTTGCAGGTGGCTGCTCTGGCTGTGATCGGCTGAGCTTACTGTGTATTTGTCGCAGTTTCATGGGAAAGTAGTGGTCGTACAGCTTAGCTGAGGGTTCCATTCAACTTAGCGCATCGAGGTGAGCCTAAGACACCTTTTGTTTTTCGTCTAAACAGCCCCCCTGAGTTTAGTATTTCATAATAACAAGACTAACATAATTAGAATAATTCGCATTCAAAATGTAAATAAAAAAAAAGAAAAATGCTTGGTCCAGGTTACTCTCACAGGTTTCAGTTTGCGATTTCTAACTTCCGTTTCGCCGGGCAGAAGCTAACTTCTTTCGATTTGGACTCGCTCTCCATCATTTTTATGATTCTGAAACTGGTTTAATAAAGTTCATCCAAGTGACCTGAACATCCGAATACCTTTACGGTTACAGACAACAAAACCCTGACATGTTATCAATCAAGATGAATGAATCAAGCTTACGTTGTTTCCACAGTAATATTTGGAGGTTGCATTCTCGTCTGCGTTGTGATTGCCGCCATGATGTTTGTAAAAAATATAAGCTGTTTCTCTGTGTTTCGGTTAAATATTCTTTACACCATAAATGCACAACAACATTTCAAATTAATGATTTCAACAATTTTATGGTGTTTTTTTACACTACTGTCCATGAATTTGTTTAGGCTAATAGCGTTATTTTTCTTCGAAACTGCAGCTTTAAAAAATTAATCAAGGGAGATAATTCTCGGCTGCGTTAGTCTGTTTCTCCAAATTCGATTTATCACATTAAATTGTAACTGTCGATAAGAAGTGTTGCACTTGATTACCATCAATTTAATACTTCATTGTTTATATTCCAAGGTGAGATCATAATGTATCGGATGATAGGTAAGAATTTTCGGCTTAAACACTTTAGCTGTTTCTCGGGTCTGATGTTAGCTAGCTGAAGCTGAAACTGTGAAACGCCAAATCATTGTGAAACAGACCCTGATTGAGACAACAGCTTGAAGAGCATTGGGAGTCAGAATGCATCAGTTTTTGTAAATAACTCACAAATATTAGTCGCCAGGTTCATGTAACTCATATACAATACACATTTTAAGACTGACTTTTTTCCACGTAAAACACATAAAAAAAATCAAAACTGACTACCTTGCCATGTTAATGCCCGTGGGGAGTTCATTTTGAAGTTGTGGATACACAGTTTCATGGGAAACTGTTACAGCATGTTTGATGGATGTAATTGCATTTTTCTATTGGGGGGCGTAGAACAGTGGTGATGCCCCAATGAAACCCTCTGAAGTTGACCTAGGTATGGATCCATTTGATTAAAAAAAGACCATGACATATATTCCCACTTCATTTAAAAAAAAAAAAAAGAAAAAGGTGAAATATATGTTTACAACCTAAACAAATGTAATTGCTCTAAACAATGAAGGACTGCTAGGTAGTAGCATGACTGGATGTCTGTAAATGAGATGGATGTAGATGAAGTATGGAATCATCATAGAAGGTGTTACTAAAAAAATAAATAAAGAAGTATGCAGGAATGCATACCAAAGGTAAGACAGAGTGGCAAACAAGACAAAAACACCAGTATTGATGAAAAAAAGCCTTTAGATGCATTAAAAAGATGTATAAGATACTTGTCTGTTAAATCTTGACAGCTTATTTAGACTGAAAAACAAAAAGAAAAAAAAAAAAGAAGGAGAAGAATGTGAAAGGAAGACTGCTAAAGAAAGCAAAGGATCATGCCAAAATGATTTCAAAGTATGTTCAAGATAGAATGAAAATTAATACTGATATCACATGTGCACTGAAAAGACAAAAATGGCATGATGGCTGAAATTCTAAATGAATTTTTTCCCAATGTTTTTACCAGAGGATGACAGATGTATTGACTTTGATTTATGTTAATACTCTAATAAATTATATCTAACTGAAGTGAGAGTAATACCTCTGGCTGTTAAAACAAACAAACAAAAACAAAAAACAAGCTAAACCCAAATAAAAACTATAAGTTCTTATCTTATACCAAAGAAAATGCTGAAAGAGGCAAGGAAGGATTGTCCATCCCTTTACATTTGTTGTTTAATAAGTGATTGGACAGTGCAGTTTACCCTAGTCATGGAAGACAGCTCAGTGTACTGTGCAATGTGTTTGAAGAGGATTCAAAATCAGACCTAGGAAACTATAGTCTAGCCCTGTGAGTGTGATGTGTATTTTGCGTAAAGTTTTACAAAGTGTAGATAAAGATGCTATTGTGTCTCTCTTCACTGAAAGTGATTCTTAATACGTTATTAATGTTAACGTAGATTTCACTAGGCTGGGGGGAAAAAAAGAAAAAAATCTTTTGTGGACACAGTCAAGTTATGGAAGGCACGACTGGGCTCGCAAGTACCCACCCGTTGAATGTCTGGGACACCAAAAACATCTTGGTTCGACAAATGGAAGTGTTCTGTCTGCTTGTCACCAGACAACCAGTTTTGAATACATTCACTGAAAAGGGTAACATTACGCAATTCTGGTCCGCTGTTAGTGCAGATCAATGGCACTTACCTCCTTGTCATTTTTGCACCCTCCCCCCTCTTTACCTGTCCCCCCCCCCCCCCCCCCCCACCCACCCCCCCCCCCTTCCCGCCACATGCATGTGCCACTCCGATTTCCCCACCCACCCATTTTTCACGCCCCAATCCCTCATTGGGGTTTTTCAGAACAGAGAACCCTAGGCAGAGAGTGTCACATAGATGCAGA
>JADBJO010001400.1:430000-433893 GCA_016801955.1 Conus betulinus | reverse complement strand
TGTTCTAGATATCACATCCGCAAAATGAATTGTCCAAATGGCATTTTATGTTGAAACACACTATGAAAACAAAGGTGAATTGCCACATGGCATTTTTTTATGGGAATACTATGAAAACAAAGGAGAAATGAGTATGGTCGTTTATCTTGCACTGAGATCAAAAAGATAAGTGCTGTTGGTTGGTTGGTTGTTTTCATTGTATCTAATTTCATTGTGATGCCTCAAGAAGACCAATAGGCCAAAATAGATCATTTTCAATTTTTAACTTGTTTGGTGGCCTTCAGTAATTTTTACTTCTTGCTCAGAATCTCTTATGCATCAGTTACCACCTGCAGTCAACCCTTTCTGAAACTGAATATTATGCGATGTTTTGGTGGAGGTTTCATTATAAATCAGTTCCTCATTACTAGAGTCCTATAAGCCTTCATTCTTCTATCATCAAAAAGTTCTTGAAGTTTTGTTAAAGATCATATGCTGCAGTGGCTGCTAGTGTTGAAAGAAACAGTTCAGTCAACCTTTTTTCTTTGTATAGTGATTCCTGTGATCTATATGATTCCTTCTGGTTTCTCACTTTTGCTTTGTTTTTGTTTTGTTTAAAACAACTGCTATAATTTTAAACAGACCGTTAAATGATGGTCCTGCTGCTCTTGATGTTGTAGGTTTCCTTTGTTAGGCAATGGCATTCATAGATCCTATGCCCATTTTCAAAATCACTGTTTTTGTCCCCCACACCATCCCCTTTCCCTTTTTTTGCTTTAATAAGCTGATCATCTACCCCCCTATACTTCAGTTATTTTGCTGCCACTCTGTCGATTTCTGGCAGCTCCTTGAGTGTATGTACAGCTTTGTTCACTTCTTTGAGTACTGAAGCATCCTTATGTCTTCTGCTTGTATCGATTCCATAATCTTTGGATATGGTATCAGACTGTTATTCCGTGTTTGTTCCAGTATCACTATCAGGTCCATTTTCAATTATTGCTGTCTGGTTTGTGAGACGTAAACCACACCTATCTTCCATGATTAAATGTAGAATTAGGTAGCTGTAATTTTGTTAGCTTCTTGGTGTCATTAGAGCTGGCTTGCCGTTGAGTACCATCTTCATTTTTGATGAAATGGCCCACAGCTATGCGGTTCTTTTCAGTATTTACCCCTGTTCTTTTCTCCCTTATGTTCCTGTAATGATGCATGCTGCAGAGCTGGGTCAGGATCCTTTTTTTTTTCTTTACATCCGTTTTTTTTTTTTTTTTTATTTTATACCTTTGTGAGTCGACTTGGTCCAGGATGTAACCAGTTTCTAACTCAGCATTTTTTTTCTTGGCCTTACGATTATCAAAAAAAGAAAGTGTACTTTATTTTTAATATGCATTTTTTTAAAAAGACTTAGAATGGATATGTTTCTAAACAATATGCATTAAAAAAAAGACTTGGCGTGGAAATGTTTCAGATATTTAGATTTCCACATTTATGGCTGAACAGTGAAGAGGTCGGGAAAAAAAAGTATGGGACAAAAAGAACTCAAAAGATACTTGGTGACTTTTGATCTTCTCATGTCATATCTCTCCTGTACTTAATGTGATTGAGTCATTGTTTTTGTACTCCCAGTCCTTATAGAACAGGGAGTACTTTACAATGGGAATGAAGAAATGCCAGTCTGTGTGTCTGTACCTCTGTGGTCAAAATGTGTTCCACTCGCTCCAGACAAAACTTCTGGGCCGATCTTTCTGAAAATTTGTAGCTATGTTCATTATGGGTCACAGATGATGCCCGATGTTTTATTTTACCAAAATAGCCATTACTAACCACTATAATGGCCCAAAATGGCTATTCTTGTTGTGGAATATCTCAGAAAGTAGTTTGCCAGTGACAAAATACATATGACGCATGTTTGATTGTGACGTTTTTTTTTTTTATGACGCATGTTTGATTGTGACTTTCTTTCAAGATAAACTTGGAGTATGACATATGCTTTGCATCTGTATTTTTTTTTAGCATTATTTTTCCCTAGGGAACTGCCATTGCTGAGCCTAAGGCAACAGGAGAGATGCTGGGTATGGTTGTATGGCCTAAAACATTTACAACAACAACAACAACGACAAAAAATCCCTGTTAACAACATGAAGATTTACCCTGAAGTCTGTAAATTTCAGTGGTCTTTTGGAAGGTACACTGATTTCAGGCTAGAACAATGGCTGGAGTGAAGATTCACAGTCGTTTTTTGATTATATTTGGCTCCCATCGTCAGGAAAATGAAATTTAAGAGGTTGTCACACTTTCATATAATATCACTAAGGAAGCTAGGAATTTTTCAGTTGATAAACATATAATTTTTTTTTTTTTTTTTTTTTTTTTTTTAAGAGTCCTTCCACTCAGTGAACAGTATTCTCTTCCTTCAAATCAGCAGTAATATGAATATGTTGTGTGTGTGTGTGTGTGTGTGTGTGTGTGGGTGTGTTTGTTTAGGGATTGGGGGGGGGGGGGGGGGGGGGTGCAAAACAAACAAAAGAATGCCGTATCAAAAGTCTGTAACTTCACAAGGTTTCTTTCAGTTTATTGCACAGGGTTTTGCTAAAAAGAACTCAGAGGCTTATTTGATGTCATTTCCTTTTTGACGGGACAACTAGAATTCAGAAATATTCATTAGAAATAGAAAGGCAGCGCCTAAAATTCATGAGTTTATTTGTTTGTTTATCCTTTCAGTTCACTGTACACCCAGATACCTCTGTTTATCCCATCATCAATGAATGAAAAAAAAAGGAAATATTGCTCCATACTTCATACTTAGCAAGTCGTACTTCTCAAATAGACAAGCAAGCACCTTAATAAGCTTTTTCTAAAGTCTTTGAATAAGTGTAATTTAGAATTACAGCATCCGACTGCAGTTGTGTTAATGACTTCATACTGTCAGATCAAACATTTTTAGATGAAATTACAAGTATGAAATTTCAGATTAAAATTCTCTCAGTACAGCAGGCTTTGATCAACAGCACAAGACAGTGCTCGGATGTTAAACTTATTCCACCAAAAGGTGTAAGAAAACAGGGAGAGTTTTTTTTTTTCTGTCCCATCTTCTGTGCCATCTCAGCGGCATTGCACCCAGAGTGCTTATTCCAAGCCCTCATCCACAACCACCGCCCAGTCTGGCCCACTGCAGCCCCCAGCACAAAGCACAGGGAGCAGCCAATGTCAAGTCATTATGTGGCAACCCACCAGAGGAGACACTGCACTGCTGCCGAGTCACTTCAGTGGTGTTCAATAGTACCTGTTCCAATCAACATACTAAGGACACCGCCTACTGATCGAGCTACTGATGATATTAATTGCTTAGTTGCGGAGCTGGCGTGAGTGAGCTCTCCTTCTGGAGAGCACCACCACATCCGTCCAATGACAGCCCCCATAAAATTTGCTAATACTGGTGACCTCAATGGAATCAAAACCAAGGCCATACACATGGAGAGGACATCAAAAAACTGAGGTCACCATGAGAGCAGGGCGTGAAGGGCCACCTTAATTCGAGACTAGAAACAGGGAGTTTGATTTTTTCCCAAATTTCATGAGACTGAGATAATAGTCATCTCTTTGGGTGACTTTTTCCTACCCAAAAAGTTTATCTGCAGGTGCTGTAAGTCACCTTTACTTCCTTTAGAGATGGCAAGCTGTGGTTGAATGATCAATTTTTGTTGGGAAGACGAAGAGCATATCAAAAGCAATGTCTTTTTTTTAAACTAAGTTCATAACATCACATTGTTTAGCCTCCACAAAATGTGTAGTTGCCTACACCATATTTTTTTTTTAAATTTCATCGTAAACACTTGGAACTATGATTGGTAAGATTGCTGGGCTGGTTGATTACATAGAAAAAATCATGGTGAAACAAACAACTAATGTTTGTCGTT
>JADBJO010001400.1:402500-425000 GCA_016801955.1 Conus betulinus | reverse complement strand
TACGGTATGGAAAACAAATCCACTTGAGAGAGCTTGACAGCAGAGGGTCTTCAGAGAAGGCCCGACCCCCCCCCCCCCCCCCCCCCTCCGGGCATACTTCCCCAAAGACTAGTTTTTCGGCCCAGAACTTACACACGATGCGATCATGGTCGCGTGCAGGTTATTTCCCTTAAATTCCCTCCTGACGTCAGATTTCTGTTTTCTGGCGCTGCCGGGATTCGAACGTGCGTCTCAAGGCGTTGCCTTTTTCAGATGGATATTCACAATGCTATCGTACACCTGTTTTTTAGCTGGGAAATTTCAGCCTTATGAAGTTCAGTTTTGTTCCTCCTCGACAAGGTCTGGCTGGAAATCTTCAGTTACCTTTGCCATTGCCTTCAGCATTCCGGACATCTTATCAGAAGAAAAAGAAACACCCGAAGGTGCTGGGGAGGACCCAGAGAAGCACTATCTTCACCCGCCTTTTGAGCAGTCCTGTGCCACCCTTGCAGGCCTGCGCTGTGTTGACGATGGGTACAGGCACGCGCAGGACACTCCATTGAGATATCAAGGTACATAACTGCTCCTCGACAGAGGTAAATCAGACTACAGGAAATCAAGGGCTGCTTCATTATACCATAATCTAAACAGCAGACAAACACCCCTTTTCAATCTCTCTGGCAAGTACTTTGGCTTGGAAGTCAGATTCCATCAATCTGCTGGCGAGACTGGCCTACTTGTGAGTCTTGCAGATGTGAGCTTGCTCCATTCTGCATTCTACGGCACAGTGAGTCCAGTCAGAACAAATTGTTCCGTGAACCTAAATGGAATGAAATATCCGGTCTTGTGCCACTCTCCTTGATGATCTATGGATAGTTTTTCCATTGTGGAAGGTCTTCTGTGCGCTCCCAGTTCATCCACTCCATCCATTAAACGCCGTTTATAATGCTCAATGTCACAGCTGTTCCAGACCATGATTCCTGCCAAGTAGACTCTGATTGCTGGAGCTTCTGGTGGCATAGTGTTTCCTCTGGCAGTGTACGTGCGATTCCCTTAAAGCACTTGGTTGTGTCTCCATATTATGTGTACCTTGCCTGGGTTTAGCGTTGCTTAGCATGAACTCAGAGCATGTTCCCACTCTTGGTCGCCTTGAAAGAGCGCACTCGTAAGGGTGTTGATCTCACCCCATCCCTCTGTTTCAAAGTCAGTTATGTACTCTCTCTCTCTCTCTCTCTCTCTCTCTCTCTCTCTCTCTCTCTCTCTCTCTCTCTCTCTCTCTCTCTCTCTCAATTAATAAATAAAAAGAAAAATCCGTATCTAATTTTTGTTCTAGCTACTTTTACATGCTTCTTTTATTGCCTCATTTTATTTTGCATTGTTGACCCACTCAGGGCGAGGACTGGATGTAAAAAAAAACACATCAGTACTTATCTATTATCCTCGTAAATAAAAAAATTGTCTTGTGTTGTGTGTGTGTGTGTGTGTGTGTGTGTGTGTGTGTGTGTGTGTGTGTGTGTGATAGTGGATATTGGAGAGGATGAGAAGAAGCAGGGTGTGAGGGCGGCGGGAGAGGCGTGGCGCATCCACGCTGATATTGTATCGCCATCTATGGGTGCTATACAGCCGATTGGTTGATGAGAACAGACCCATTGAGCGTTTACAATTAACGCAGAGATGACGTTTTGGACCAGTGCACCCATCTAGTTAAAGATACCGATTTGTAAGATAATTGTTATGATTCTTTTGCAACAGCCCCCCCCCCCCCCCCCCCCACCCCCCCCCCCCCCCCCCCCCCCCCCCCCCCCCCCCCCCCCCCCCCCCCCCCCCCCCCCCCCCCCCCCCCCCCCCCTGTGTGTGTGTGTGTGTGTGTGTGTGTGTGTGTGTGTGTGTGTGTGTGTGGATTGCAACATGAAAGTAATAAACGAATATTCTTTTGAATTACGTTATTCAGCAAAAACATGACAGAAACTAAAAAGGCGGTTGGGAGGGCGCAGGGCTTCACCAAGATCGAAACGAATCTTTGATATCTTCTCTTTGACTCACTTTATGAGTGACCACAAGGAAAGCAATCATTGGTATGGGCCTGCTTTCTGATGTGTACTTTTTACAAAATCTGCCACATTCCGCGAAAGTGTAGTACTCTGTAGAGAGATAACAGTTCGTATTTTTACAGTGTTCATGTTCAGTGGAAATTTTGTAATAGTTCTATGAATGAAGTGTGTGTGTGTGTGTGTGGTGTGTGTGTGTGTGTGTGTTTTTCTAGTGTGTGTGTGTGTGTGTGTGTGTGTGTGGATGTGTAAGTGTTTATGCGCTGTTTTTTTTTTGTTTTTTTTGTACAATCAAAGCTGAGTTGGACAATTAAGTGGTTTAAGTGAGTCAATGTACTTAAGACATCAAGTTTGAAATGCAGCATCTAAACAAAAACATATATTCTCATTATTTCAAGAATTCGAGAGCTGGAAACTCTGAAACTTCGGCATTGTTATTGTTATTTCAAAGATTTTTAAAGGATTTACGGCTCATGTTATATTCAGCTAGAATACAGATAGGGGCATATTAGGGTTAGATTAGTTTTGGGCAGATGTGCAGAAGATAGAAATCAACTCACAACTGTTGTTGATTCCGTAATCTGGATCGAGTTTTCATACTCATTTTCTGGTCTGAGATAGCCTCAGGGTCGCTTTCCAATCGATTTGTTTTTAGATTCCATGACTGGGCTACTCTTCCATTAGCACAATATATTCAAAGATGTGTTTTCCAATAGCCTCGCATAAATTTCACTCAGCGTAATCTACTACAATCAACATCATGTCAACTGTTGGGAAAAAGATCTCCCTAACTATGAGGACGGAGCAACGTTTGAAAAGAGAGGGGTTAGTTACCGCCAAGGGCATAGACAAACAAGAGCATGAGGATGGCTTAAGAAAAGGAAGAAGCCGTCAAAGATCATGTTTATCTTTCTTGTCAGCGTACATGCACATGTAAATGAATCTCTGTAGGTGCGTTCCAACTGTTGCTGTAACTTTTCGTTGCAAAGAACAGAATCCAGCGGTCATAGATGAGAAAAAAAACAAAACATAGCCTACTTACAGGCCGGTACGCGCATCTTATTATTCTTATCTTACCATGTTGATTTCAGCATGGGCATGCACTTGTTCATTTTGGATTGTGTGTGTGTGTGTGTGTGTGTGTGTGTGTGTGTGTGTGTGTGTGTGTGTGCGTGCGTGCGTGCGTGCGTGTATGTGTGTATGTGTGTGTGTGTGTGTGTGTGTGTGTGTGTGTGTGTGTGTGTGCGTTGGATGTGTTTGAGGGCGAGGAGCTGTTGTTATTATTGTTATGTGTATGTTGTGTGTGTGCGAGCGCGTGTGCGCGTGCACTTATATGCCGATTTGGTGGTCTTGTTCTTGTTCCCAAGTCATCTTCTGAATATTCGCGCACGCAGTCACAACACACACATATATATATATATATATATACATACATGAGCGCGCGCGCACTCAAGCACACACACACACACACACGAATGTGTGCGCGTACATTTGCTTGCTCTTACCCACACACACACATATATATATATATATATATATATATGTACACATATGTGCATGTGCACGTCCACACCGACACGCGCGCACACACATAAGCGCACAAATGCACACAAACATACAAAGACACACGCATACACACAGATATGTACACATATAGCCTATATGCAGATACGTGTGCTCACACAAACCCACAACTTACACACACACACATGTGCACACGCACACACGCGCGCGCACACACATGCCTGCGCGCGCACACACATACACGCACAAATGCGCCCACATACACACATGGGCCCATGCCCACACATCATACACACACACACGTGTACACACACGTGTACACACACACACACACACACTGGTAGGTAGGCACTCAAGGTCTGGCCAGCGCGTTGGGCTAATGCGTAGATCAGACATCCGCTAAGTCGTAGCCACGAGACCCTCTTCTTCAACTGTCTCATCTTTGTTGTTAATTCATTTATCCATCAGCTTCAAATCATGCGTAGTGTGGTCTCAAAACTTGGCGGATGTGGTGTAGCGTATATGGACTTGTCCGCACGCAGTGACACCTCCTTGATGAAACTGAAAGTGATTGTTGATGGGAACAGCTGTTAGTTAACTTGCAGCTATGATAGCTGGACAGGTATAAGAGGAGATGTTTATAAACGTTCAAGCTTGGTTTGCTCCTGGTGTTCTTTTTGATTTTTCCGTTTCTGTTCTTTCATGTTGCTAACATCCCTGAACTGGCAAATTGCAATGGTGGTGGTGCGCTTGCATTGGCGTAGGGCCCTTCGGTGTCTCGCCACTTACGGGGCTGACTTAAAAGGTCTGCAAAGTTAATGTGCGAACTGTTCTATTGCTCAGGTGGTTCCAGGCCACTAGAATCCAAGGTAAGAAGACTGTACTCGATGGTGTTATAATGTACTTGGCACTGTGTAACAGCAGATCTGTTTGATCCAGATTTTTTTCCCCCTCCAATTCAATCTTATGCCATGTGCATGTTTGCATGATAAAATGTGTACACTGATTGAAAGAAACGTACTTTTCCTGTTCTGTAAAATGAACACGCGCGCGCGCGCAAGTGAGCACATGCACACACGCATTACTCCGTCCCACCGATTCCCCATCCACACGAGAGTTACCACGGGTACGGGTTCAACAGCGGTTTGTTTTTCTTCTTCCAAGATTACATCAATAGTAACTGAATACAGCATGGTGACCCAGTTTCCATGAACTAACTGCGAATTAGATTTTATTTGTGGGCACACTTTCCTTTGCTATATCTTGTGTGTCCGCGCTTTCGCGTTTCTGGAAGGCTGAATCAAAGCCTAATGAAAACATTCTGGGGCGCCCTCTAGTTAATCACGTGACTTGTCTAAAACACAACACGGGCAACATGGCCGAACCTGCAGGTGAGCGCGGAATAATTTTGCTGAATTAAAAGATTTCTCATTCTCGTTTGTGGTTTGTTACCGCTCAGCATAATATCATGTGCATGCTTTCAGAGAATTATTTAATCAGCATGTGTACCAAGATAGAATTAATTCCGAAAAATCTGTAGTTTTGAAAGTGTCTTGGTGGCTGCGCTGTTGATAGATCAAATCAGCCGGTAGACCCGACTCAAACAGGAACACACTGACATGACTTACACGATCATTTTGCAGACTGTGGTTTTAGGTCAGGGAGAGTGTTACAGCTAGCTCGAAGAGCTCCATCCTTTGTTATTGTTTTCGTTCTGTATTGGTCATAAGTAATGGAAATGGATCAAGAGCCCGATTTTATCTTGCATCGTGTCAATCTCGAATTTCTGATTCAGAATAGTGAATCTCAATCTGGCCAGGAAATCTGAAGTGAAGATGTTTGAATCTGTAGCTTATCACTTTAGGCTAGCAATCAGTCTGGCGCTATCCTGTAAAGTCCTATCCTGTCTCCCTCCTCCTGGCTTTTAATGGTCAGTCAATTTTATTTGACAGTTTTTAATGCACTGATTATTGTAGAGTGTGCTCCCTTTCCTTGGTGACCTTTTCTTCCATTCCCCCAACAAGCAAAAAGACAACAATGGAACAGGAAGACCAGTCACTCTCTTCCCGCAGTGTTGCCATGGGGATTTTGAATAGAGGATCAAAATGAGCGTTTTGCTTACAAAAAAGACAGTAAACCAATCAGACAAATGAAACACACACACACGCACACACACACACACACACACACACACACACCACACACACACACACACACACACGTGTACACACACACACGCACACACCATGAGGGTTAGTTGTTAATAACTAAGGCCATGGGAGGATGTTTATGTGTCAAACATTAAAAAAAAAAAAGCAGCTATTCAGAGTCAACACTTTCTTTCAGTCATATACCTGTAAGGCATCCAGTGTTCACCATCTTTGCAACATGGAGACCCCTTTCCAAGACAGTGTAAGAATCCTTAAGCTGTATGTCAGGGTCTGACTCTGAAGACAATCTGCTGTAATAATATTTAGGATGTGAATCACAATCTGTATCACTGCCTGTATGCTCACTGCATATGTGACAGCTGTGTGCTGGTGCATACTGGCAGTTTTGAAAGTAACGTCGTATTTCATGCTTTATTCTTGAATCCCAAGATATGGTGGTGTGACCTAGTGTTAGGATTTTCCTGCACTCCTGTTGGTTCACTCCTGTTTTAACTTTAAGTTAATGCACTTCAGTTTGTATGTTCTGTTTCTGGTCAGCATGCCGTAACTGAGCCTTCAGTCTTCACGTCAGCAGCTTCATTCAATCATTGGGATTGAAGGACTCATTGTAATTTGTATATATCATTAAAAATCGACATTTTATGTTAAGATTAGAAAGAAAAAAATTTTTTTAGGAGTGTCTGCACAATTTATAGGAAAATGAGCCAAGATCTTTTTCTGAATCATCTTTGATGCGATGAAGTAACAGGTAAGTAGGATGTGACGGTCTTTGTAACCCAACCTGATGTCAGTTTCCTGACCTTAGCCTTGAGTACATGTATGGCCTTGCATCAAAAGATGACATTCTGTCAACATAAGTTGCACTAGGCATATTTGATCACTTGTATGATAACTTCTCAGATGTTTTGATTCAGATCTATATATACTTTGTGCACAATTTTAAGCAATGTGTTGGGTTTATTTTTAAACTTTTTATCAGAAAAAAATTTAGATGATGTATGCCTTGGAATAATATTGACAATTGATAAATTACCAGGATGTACTTTGTTCAGCCAGGATTGTGTGTGTGTGTGTGTTGCTGTGCGTGTGTGTGTGTGTGAAAGATAGACAAAAATTTGCTTGAAAAAAGTCAAAATCAAATATCTGCATGCATTAATGTCATGCGTAAAGCAGCACCCTTTGCTGCTCAGTTTTATTACTAAAATGGCAATGACGTCACTTTTACAAGATTTTTTTTTGTCATGCACAAATAAGAAGGCCAGTCCTGGTGCTGTGACTTCATTTGTCACAAATAGTAACATTGTAGCAAAACAAAGTCATGTTTTGGAGAAAAAAAAAGACAGAAAAAAAAAAACAGTATTAAGAAAAGTGCACTATGAAAAGAACTTAAGTGGCAGTGCCTACGGCCATTAAAAAGGATCTTACAAGACATTGGTATACTGTCTTTCACATCATTCCAGAAGCACCACAGATCACTTGCCCACTCCTTCCAAACTTCCACAGAACAAGAGTAAAGGTAAATTTGGAGGTAAAATGATAGCCCCAGCATACGCATGCTCAGATTCAACTTTGTCTGCATCAGCAAAAGTCTTGTATCACTTTGCAAAATACACATTAAAAAAACCAACAAAAAACAAACATCCTTTCAGTTCAAAAGGTGGTTTTAAGTGTCAACCATGACATGAAGACATCTTGATTGTTATTCAACAAATTAGTTGGTATATTTTTTGCGGTATTGTTATGTTATACCACTATCATAAACATTGTATGGTGTCAGAGCAATGCTTCACTGCCTTTTTATTTTATGACCAATGAAGAGCAAGCTTATACATAGCTTTAGAAAACGTAATGGAAGTGACCACTATTTGATAATGGCAACAGTGGGTTTTAAGAGTGACACCACTAGTGATTTTAAAAGAAGAAAAAAGAATTAAAGGTTTTATGTAGTCAGAGAGCAGAAACCGGCATGCAGATTGTCTATTCTGTAATTATAAATTTGTCTGTTATTTTCAGTTGTGTTACACCTGCAGTTCTACTGGTGGGAGAACAGTTTGCAACAATGTCTTGAATCAACAACTTCATAATATGCATTAAATGTCTTGTATGTTGTAGACAGTTCAAAAGTACTTTGCTGAAAGAAAACGCCAAACAACTGCATTACAGAGAGCAGTAAAGGCTTCTGCACCTGACTGTATACAGCTATACTGATTTGATGTGACAGTGTTAATTTTTTTTCTTCAGAGTTATGGGCGTGTGATTATTTCAAAATGAGAGGAAGAGTTGCCCTACTTGTTAGTTAATAATGGATGACATTTTTCTGCATATGACATTGGAGAGCAGATCAGCCGGGCTATACTGGATTTCATTTAGGATTTGAGATAAGAGCCTCACATGAAGTTTCTGCATAAACTGTCTGCTATGATGTCAAGGGAAGTACGCATAGATGGATCAAGAACTTCATGACTAATTGAACTGTGAACCTAATCGATGGAGGTCAAGGTAGAATCTGGTGTTCCATAGGGCACAGTCCTCGACCCGATATTGTTTCTGTGCCATGTCAGTGATGTGCCAGCGTCAGTCAAATCACAGGTGTGTTTAGTCATATATGACTGTTTACAGACAGATCAAGCATTTCTTCAACCAGCTTGGTATTCATGAACACCTTAAGCGCTTGAATTAAGTTGAAAAGATGGCCCAGAACTAGGATATCGGCATAAATGCAAAGAAGTATTATATCAGCATCATCAGGAAAAAGACTGGCTTCATGTTCAGCCTCTGTGGTGAGTTCGTTGAGCAACTTAGCAGCCATCCACGCCTCTGTGTGATAATATGTGAAGATCTGAAGTGGCACTCCACGCTGGTAACACAATCAAGAAAGCCAACACCACCACAGGCTTCCTGTAGTCTAACTTACTACATTGTTCCCATTTGGTAAGGGATCAAAATACAAACCCCTTTGAGGTCCATGTTAGAACACCAGGTGCTTGTGTGAGATTCGCAAGGCCAAGGAGATACAGACGGGACTAGAGAGAGAAGAAGAGCGCATTCAGCATCGCATCATGCAGCTATCAAGGGACTAAGGTCAGGGGAGCCAGACTGTGTCTCTGCCATGCTAGAAGATCTCCATATTAGAAGCCTACAACCTTGGTGGTGAGAGCAGCAATATTCCTACCCACATTGACTGAGGCATCATTGTCAATCCTGTTACAAGACCACTTATTTCATCAAAACATGAGAGTTGGTAAGCGCTGCATCCTGCCAAAGTACTTTTCCAACCGTGTTACGTCTGTTTCTGGTACAAAGATCAGCAATGAACGACAATAGGGCCCATTAGACCTGTCTGTAGAATAATTACTAATTTTAAGTCATTTGACTTATACTGTTGTAGTAGTCGAGATCAGTTGCAGGGACCACATCAGCCCTGTATGAGCACTAGTGTACTTGTTTAAAAACTTATCGTGGAGACTTCCTCACTGTGACTTAGTGATTGGCAGCATTGACTCCCACAGTGTATTCATCCACATCCAGAGAAACATGGACACAAATGGGTTGCATTGTGCTTGGTGACAAGCTCTCCACAATTAACAGGACTTTTGCAGTAAAAAAAAAAAAAAAAGACAAAAAAGAAAAAAAAAAAAAAAAAAAGCTACACAATTCAGTGACTGTTCATGAATGCACGCAGAAAATATTGTTTTTAAAATGATGAAAAGTATTATTAAAATCACGGGCGCTTTGTATTTTTGAAATGATAATACTTAAAAAGTATCTTTCATATGTTGGGGTCACGTTATTGAATATGTGTTTTTATGTTCTCAAGGCTGTTTTCTATTTGAGTTAACTAATTTATTGAGAGGTATGCAAAACATTGAAAGTAGTTTTCAGTGATATGCTTGAATGGACATGAACTGATCCAAGAAAAATGTTGGATCACAGATTCTTCAAAAACCTTGGAGGGTGACAAGAATCCAGATGAAAGCCAAGATGAAGTGAAGGTGTGTTTTAGTTCTTATATTTGACTGTTGTATATCTTCGGTGTGTCAGACTAAGTATTGTATTATTGCTTGTCTGTCTATCTGTCCATCTCTCTGCCTGTCTCTCTCTCTCTCTCTTTCTCCTCCCTCTTTCTCTTTCCATCTCTGACTGTTGGTCAGTCATTCTGTTAGTCTGTATCTGTCTGTCTCTCTCTCTCACATGTATGCGCACACACGCACACGCACGCACGCGCACACACACACACACACACACACACACACACACACACACACACACATACACATACATGCATGCATATATAAACGCACACACATGCCTATGCATACACACTCACATACACAAAGCATACATGAATGCATGCATGCATGCACACACTCACAGAGTTTATATCAGAGAGAACCTTAATGTTAAAGAACTGCTTTGACTGATAAAATATTATTTTGAGCCGATCGCTTGTAGTTACTGTATTTAATTTGATGAGTAGGTCATGTCCAAACAGAAATTGTTTGCAGGACAAGTGTGAGAATTCTGCTGCTTTTTTTTTCAGACTTCCGTTGTGTCGTCCACAAAGGAATCAGAACAAGGTAAATTTTTTTCTTCAGCTTATTTGTTTTGCTGGTCGTATGTTTCAGTCAGTATGTGTATTGGTTTAAGTTGGTTGCTATTTCAAGAACTTCCTTGATTTTCTTGCCTTTTTTCTTCTCTCTTTTCTTTTTCTTTTTGTTATTTTAATACTTATCTGTTCATTCAGGAACATGCCGTCCTTGAATTTATGTGTTGGATTCCCATCAGTTGTCATTATTGTTGCTTGGATGTGATTATTAAATGTAGGTATTTGGACCATTATGTCAATTTGATATATTGTCCTTGCAGTGTCAGCAACTCACCTTTTCTGGAATATTTGCTTGGATTCCTGTGGCTGGTTGTTGTTACTTAGCATCACTGTCATGTTGAATGCATACATTTTGATGATTTTAGGGGACATGGTTGTTTCTCTTGGGTTACTTGTGCCTTTTGGATTAAGGGTTAGGAAGTCTTTAATTTGGGCTTTCACCTCAGATATTTCTGTTTTGCTTGCTTGTTGCATGCTTGGGGTGAGGGGAGGGGGGGGGGCAGTTTCTTATTCATTTACCTCCTGATTGGTGAGGAAGACTTCCCAGGTTTGAGTGAATTTGGCCATTTTATCATCATTACTGACTCTAAAGATTGAGACTTGTCTGTATGGGTTCACACCCTCCAAGGTGCGAGTGAACATGTTTATTCCACCTCGTCTTCATTATTCATGAATTTGTTTAGATTGTTAAGTATAAATTTGAAAAAAAGAAATTTCCTCCAGAAATTAGTGAAAGGAAATACAAATCCAAATGTTAGGGCACCCTCTTGCCTCCTTGATTTTGCTGGGAAGGATGAAGAAAGTGATTCAGTATTTCACAGGCTCTCAAAGTGATGTTTTGTTACAGGGCTATTACTTTTACGTTTTGTTTAAATTGTAGGCAGGAAAGTTTTTAATTTTCATTCCTGATGATAAGGCATATGTTTCATACCAGGTACATTAAAGGCATTTGTTTTGGTTGTAAGTATTTGATAGAACTGCGTGTAGAGGCAAAAATTCATCAAAACAGCAATGCTATGAGTAGGAATTTTGCCTCTACACGCAGTTCTATCAAATACTTACAACCAAAACAAATGCCTTTAATGTACCTGGTATGAAACATATGCCTTATCATCAGGAATGAAAATTAAAAACTTTCCTGCCTACAATTTAAACAAAACGTAAAAGTAATAGCCCTGTAACAAAACATCACTTTGAGAGCCTGTGAAAATACTGAATCACTTTCTTCATCCTTCCCAGCAAAATCAAGGAGGCAAGAGGGTGCCCTAACATTTGGATTTGTATTTTCCTTTCACTAATTTCTGGAGGAAAATTTCTTTTTTTTCAAATTTATACTTAACAATCTAAACAAAATTCATGAATAATGAAGACGAGGTGGAATAAACATGTTCACTCGCACCTTGGAGGGTGTGAACCCATACAGACCAAGTCTCAATCTTTAGAGTCAGTAATGATGATAAAATGGCCAAATTCACTCAAACCTGGGAAGTCTTCCTCACCAAATCAGGAGGTAAATGAATAAGAAACTGCCCCCCCCCTCCCCTCACCCCAGCATGCAACAAGCAAGCAAAACAGAAATATCTGAGGTGAAAGCCCAAATTAAAGACTTCCTAACCCTTAATCCAAAGGCACAAGTAACCCAAGAGAAACAACCATGTCCCTAAAAATCATCAAAATGTATGCATTCAACATGACAGTGATGCTAAGTAACAACAACCAGCCACAGGAATCCAAGCAATTATTCCAGAAAAGGTGAGTTGCTGACACTGCAAGGACAATATATCAAATTGACATAATGGTCCAAATACCTACATTTAATAATCACATCCAAGCAACAATAATGACAACTGATGGGAATCCAACACATAAATTCAAGGACGGCATGTTCCTGAATGAACAGATAAGTATTAAAAATAAAAAAAAGAAAAAGAAAAGAGAGAAGAAAAAAGGCAAGAAAATCAAGGAAGTTCTTGAAATAGCAACCAACTTAAACCAATACACATACTGACTGAAACATACGACCAGCAAAACAAATAAGCTGAAGAAAAAAATTTACCTTGTTCTGATTCCTTTGTGGACGACACAACGGAAGTCTGAAAAAAAAAGCAGAATTCTCACACTTGTCCTGCAAACACAATTCTGTTTGGACATGACCTACTCATCAAATTAAATACAGTAACTACAAGCGATCGGCTCAAAAAAATATTTTATCAGTCAAAGCAGTTCTTTAACATTAAGGGTTCTTCTGATATAAACTCTGTGAGTGTGTGCATGCATGCATGCATTCATGTATGCTTTGTGTATGTGAGTGTGTATGCATAGGCATGTGTGTGCGTTTATATATGCATGCATGTATGTGTATGTGTGTGTGTGTGTGTGTGTGTGTGTGTGTGTGTGGTGTGTGTGTGCGCGTGCGTGCGTGTGCGTGTGTGGCATACATGTGAGAGAGAGACAGACAGATACAGACTAACAGAATGACTGACCAACAGTCAGAGATGGAAAGAGAAAGAGGGAGGAGAAAGAGAGAGAGAGAGAGAGACAGGCAGAGAGATGGACAGATAGACAGACAAGCAATAATACAATACTTAGTCTGACACACCGAAGATATACAACAGTCAAATATAAGAACTAAAACACACCTTCACTTCATCTTGGCTTTCATCTGGATTCTTGTCACCCTCCAAGGTTTTTGAAGAATCTGTGATCCAACATTTTTCTTGGATCAGTTCATGTCCATTCAAGCATATCACTGAAAACTACTTTCAATGTTTTGCATACCTCTCAATAAATTAGTTAACTCAAATAGAAAACAGCCTTGAGAACATAAAACACATATTCAATAACGTGACCCCAACATATGAAGATACTTTTTAAGTATTATCATTTCAAAAATACAAAGCGCCCGTGATTTTAATAATACTTTTCATCATTTTAAAAACAAATATTTCTGCGTGCATTCATGAACAGTCACTGAATTGTGTAGCTTTTTTTTTTTTTGTCTTTTGTCTCTTTTTTTTTTTTTACTGCAAAAGTCCTGTTAATTGTGGAGAGCTTGTCACCAAGCACAATGCAACCCATTTGTGTCCATGTTTCTCTGGATGTGGATGAATACACTGTGGGAGTCAATGCTGCCAATCACTAAGTCACAGTGAGGAAGTCTCCACGATAAGTTTTTAAACAAGTACACTAGTGCTCATACAGGGCTGATGTGGTCCCTGCAAACTGATCTCGACTACTACAACAGTATAAGTCAAATGACTTAAAAATTAGTAAATTATTCTACAGACAGGTCTAAATGGGCCCTATTGTCGTTCATTGCTGATCTTTGTACCAGAACAGACGTAACACGGTTGGAAAAGTACTTTGGCAGGATGCAGCGCTTACCAACTCTCATGTTTTGATGAAATAAGTGGTCTTGTAACAGGATTGACAATGATGCCTCAGTCAATGTGGGTAGGAATATTGCTGCTCTCACCACCAAGGTTGTAGGCTTCTAATATGGAGATCTTCTAGCATGGCAGAGACACAGTCTGGCTCCCCTGACCTTAGTCCCTTGATAGCTGCATGATGCGATGCTGAATGCGCTCTTCTTCTCTCTCTAGTCCCGTCTGTATCTCCTTGGCCTTGCGAATCTCACACAAGCACCTGGTGTTCTAACATGGACCTCAAAAGGGGTTTGTATTTTGATCCCTTACCAAATGGGAACAAATGTAGTAAGTTAGACTACAGGAAGCCTGTGGTGGTGTTGGCTTTCTTGATTGTGTTTACCAGCGTGGAGTGCCACTTCAGATCTTCACATATTATCACACAGAGGCGTGGATGGCTGCTAAGTTGCTCAACGAACTCACCACAGAGGCTGAACATGAAGCCAGTCTTTTCCTGATGATGCTGATATAATACTTCTTTGCATTTATGCCGATATCCTAGTTCTGGGCCATCTTTTCAACTTAATTCAAGCGCTTAAGGTGTTCATGAATACCAAGCTGGTTGAAGAAATGCTTGATCTGTCTGTAAACAGTCATATATGACTAAACACACCTGTGATTTGACTGACGCTGGCACATCACTGACATGGCACAGAAACAATATCGGGTCGAGGACTGTGCCCTATGGAACACCAGATTCTACCTTGACCTCCATCGATTAGGTTCACAGTTCAATTAGTCATGAAGTTCTTGATCCATCTATGCGTACTTCCCTTGACATCATAGCAGACAGTTTATGCAGAAACTTCATGTGAGGCTCTTATCTCAAATCCTAAATGAAATCCAGTATAGCCCGGCTGATCTGCTCTCCAATGTCATATGCAGAAAAATGTCATCCATTATTAACTAACAAGTAGGGCAACTCTTCCTCTCATTTTGAAATAATCACACGCCCATAACTCTGAAGAAAAAAAAATTAACACTGTCACATCAAATCAGTATAGCTGTATACAGTCAGGTGCAGAAGCCTTTACTGCTCTCTGTAATGCAGTTGTTTGGCGTTTTTTTTTCAGCAAAGTACTTTTGAACTGTCTACAACATACAAGACATTTAATGCATATTATGAAGTTGTTGATTCAAGACATTGTTGCAAAAACTGTTCTCCCACCAGTAGAACTGCAGGTGTAACACAACTGAAAATAACAGACAAATTTACAATTACAGAATAGACAATCTGCATGCCGGTTTCTGCTCTCTGACTACATAAAACCCTTAATTCTTTTTTTCTTCTTTTAAAATCACTAGTGGTGTCACTCTTAAAACCCACTGTTGCCATTATCAAATAGTGGTCACTTCCATTACGTTTCTCTAAAGCTATGTATAAGCTTGCTCTTCATTGGTCATAAAATAAAAAGGCAGTGAAGCATTGCTCTGACACCATACAATGTTTATGATAGTGGTATAACATAACAATACCGCAAAATATATACAACTAATTTGTTGAATAACAATCAAGATGTCTTCAATGTCATGGTTGACACTTAAAACCACCTTTTGAACTGAAAGGATGTTGTGTTTTTGTTGGTTTTTTTAATGTGTATTTTGCAAAGTGAATACAAGACTTTTGCTGATGCAGACAAAGTTGAATCTGAGCATGCGTATGCTGGGGCTATCATTTTACCTCCAAATTTACCTTTACTCTTGTTCTGTGGAAGTTTGGAAGGAGTGGGCAAGTGATCTGTGGTGCTTCTGGAATGATGTGAAAGACAGTATACCAATGTCTTGTAAGATCCTTTTTAATGGCCGTAGGCACTGCCACTTAAGTTCTTTTCATAGTGCACTTTTCTTAATACTGTTTTTTTTTTCTGTCTTTTTTTTTCTCCAAAACATGACTTTGTTTTGCTACAATGTTACTATTTGTGACAAATGAAGTCACAGCACCAGGACTGGCCTTCTTATTTGTGCATGACAAAAAAAAAATCTTGTAAAAGTGACGTCATTGCCATTTTAGTAATAAAACTGAGCAGCAAAGGGTGCTGCTTTACGCATGACATTAATGCATGCAGATATTTGATTTTGACTTTTTTCAAGCAAATTTTTGTCTATCTTTCACACACACACACACACACACACAGCACAGCAAATCCTGGCTGAACAAAGTACATCCTGGTAATTTATCAATTGTCAATATTATTCCAAGGCATACATCATCTAAATTTTTTTCTGATAAAAAGTTTAAAAATAAACCCAAACATATTGCTTAAAATGTGCACAAAGTATATATAGATCTGAATCAAAACATCTGAGAAGTTATCATACAAGTGATCAAATATGCCTAGTGCAACTTATGTTGACAGAATGTCATCTTTTGATGCAAGGCCATACATGTACTCAAGGCTAAGGTCAGGAAACTGACATCAGGTTGGGTTACAAAGACCGTCACATCCTACTACCTGTTACTTCATCGCATCAAAGATGATTCAGAAAAAAGATCTTGGCTCATTTCCTATAAATTGTGCAGACACTCCTAAAAAAATTTTTTTTCTTTCTAATCTTAACATAAAATGTCGATTTTTAATGATATATACAAATTACAATGAGTCCTTCAATCCCAATGATTGAATGAAGCTGCTGACGTGAAGACTGAAGGCTCAGTTACGGCATGCTGACCAGAAACAGAACATACAAACTGAAGTGCATTAACTTAAAGTTAAACAGGAGTGAACCAACAGGAGTGCAGGAAAATCCTAACACTAGGTCACACCACCATATCTTGGGATTCAAGAATAAAGCATGAAATACGAGTACTTTCAAAACTGCCAGTAATGCACCAGCACACAGCTGTCACATATGCAGTGAGCATACAGGCAGTGATACAGATTGTCATTGTCACATCCTAAATATTATTACAGCAGATTGTCTTCAGAGTCAGACCCTGACATACAGCTTAAGGATTCTTACACTGTCTTGGAAAGGGGTCTCCATGTTGCAAAGATGGTGAACACTGGATGCCTTACAGGTATATGACTGAAAGAAAGTGTTGACTCTGAATAGCTGTTTTTTTTTTTTTAATGTTTGACACATAAACATCCTCCCATGGCCTTAGTTATTAACAACTAACCCTCATGGTGTGTGCGTGTGTGTGTGTACACGTGTGTGTGTGTGTGTGTGTGTGTGTGTGTGTGTGTGTGTGTGTGTGTGCGTGTGTGTGTTTCATTTGTCTGATTGGTTTACTGTCTTTTTTGTAAGCAAAACGCTCATTTTGATCCTCTATTCAAAATCCCCATGGCAACACTGCGGGAAGAGAGTGACTGGTCTTCCTGTTCCATTGTTGTCTTTTTGCTTGTTGGGGGAATGGAAGAAAAGGTCACCAAGGAAAGGGAGCACACTCTACAATAATCAGTGCATTAAAAACTGTCAAATAAAATTGACTGACCATTAAAAGCCAGGAGGAGGGAGACAGGATAGGACTTTACAGGATAGCGCCAGACTGATTGCTAGCCTAAAGTGATAAGCTACAGATTCAAACATCTTCACTTCAGATTTCCTGGCCAGATTGAGATTCACTATTCTGAATCAGAAATTCGAGATTGACACGATGCAAGATAAAATCGGGCTCTTGATCCATTTCCATTACTTATGACCAATACAGAACGAAAACAATAACAAAGGATGGAGCTCTTCGAGCTAGCTGTAACACTCTCCCTGACCTAAAACCACAGTCTGCAAAATGATCGTGTAAGTCATGTCAGTGTGTTCCTGTTTGAGTCGGGTCTACCGGCTGATTTGATCTATCAACAGCGCAGCCACCAAGACACTTTCAAAACTACAGATTTTTCGGAATTAATTCTATCTTGGTACACATGCTGATTAAATAATTCTCTGAAAGCATGCACATGATATTATGCTGAGCGGTAAACAAACCACAAACGAGAATGAGAAATCTTTTAATTCAGCAAAAATTATTCCGCGCTCACCTGCAGGTCGGCCATGTTGCCCGTGTTGTGTTTTAGACAAGTCACGTGATTAACTAGAGGGCGCCCCAGAATGTTTTCATTAGGCTTTGATTCAGCCTTCCAGAAACGCGAAAGCGCGGACACACAAGATATAGCAAAGGAAAGTGTGCCCACAAATAAAATCTAATTCGCAGTTAGTTCATGGAAACTGGGTCACCATGCTGTATTCAGTTACTATTGATGTAATCTTGGAAGAAGAAAAACAAACCGCTGTTGAACCCGTACCCGTGGTAACTCTCGTGTGGATGGGGAATCGGTGGGACGGAGTAATGCGTGTGTGCATGTGCTCACTTGCGCGCGCGCGCGTGTTCATTTTACAGAACAGGAAAGTACGTTTCTTTCAATCAGTGTACACATTTTATCATGCAAACATGCACATGGCATAAGATTGAATTGGAGGGGGAAAAAAATCTGGATCAAACAGATCTGCTGTTACACAGTGCCAAGTACATTATAACACCATCGAGTACAGTCTTCTTACCTTGGATTCTAGTGGCCTGGAACCACCTGAGCAATAGAACAGTTCGCACATTAACTTTGCAGACCTTTTAAGTCAGCCCCGTAAGTGGCGAGACACCGAAGGGCCCTACGCCAATGCAAGCGCACCACCACCATTGCAATTTGCCAGTTCAGGGATGTTAGCAACATGAAAGAACAGAAACGGAAAAATCAAAAAGAACACCAGGAGCAAACCAAGCTTGAACGTTTTATAAACATCTCCTCTTATACCTGTCCAGCTATCATAGCTGCAAGTTAACTAACAGCTGTTCCCATCAACAATCACTTTCAGTTTCATCAAGGAGGTGTCACTGCGTGCGGACAAGTCCATATACGCTACACCACATCCGCCAAGTTTTGAGACCACACTACGCATGATTTGAAGCTGATGGATAAATGAATTAACAACAAAGATGAGACAGTTGAAGAAGAGGGTCTCGTGGCTACGACTTAGCGGATGTCTGATCTACGCATTAGCCCAACGCGCTGGTCAGACCTTGAGTGCCTACCTACCAGTGTGTGTGTGTGTGTGTACACGTGTGTGTACACGTGTGTGTGTGTATGATGTGTGGGCATGGGCCCATGTGTGTATGTGGGCGCATTTGTGCGTGTATGTGTGTGTGCGCGCGGGCATGTGTGGCATGCGTGCGCGTGTGTGTGTGCGTGTGCACATGTGTGTGTGTGTAAGTTGTGGGTTTGTGTGAGCACACGTATCTGCATATAGGCTATATGTGTACATATCTGTGTGTATGCGTGTGTCTTTGTATGTTTGTGTGCATTTGTGCGCTTATGTGTGTGCGCGCGTGTCGGTGTGGACGTGCACATGCACATATGTGTACATATATATATATATATATATATATATGTGTGTGTGGGTAAGAGCAAGCAAATGTACGCGCACACATTCGTGTGTGTGTGTGTGTGTGTGAGTGCGCGCGCGCTCATGTATGTATGTATATATATATATATATATATGTATATATATGTTGTGACTGCGTGCGCGAATATTGTGAAGATGACTTGGGAACAAGAACAAGACCACCAAATCGGATGACTTATAAGTGCACGCGCACACGCGCTCGCACGCACACAACACATACACACACAACAATAATAACAACAGCTCCTCGCCCTCAAACACATCCAACGCACACACACACACACACACACACACACACACACACACACACACACACATACACACATACACGCGCACGCACGCACGCACACACACACACACACACACACACACACACACACACACACACACACACCAATCCAAAATGAACAAGTGCATGCCCATGCTGAAATCAACATGGTAAGATAAGAATAATAAGATGCGCGTACCGGCCTGTAAGTAGGCTATGTTTTTTTTTCTCATCTATGACCGCTGGATTCTGTTCTTTGCAACGAAAAGTTACAGCAACAGTTGGAACGCACCTACAGAGATTCATTTACATGTGCATGTACGCTGACAAGAAAGATAAACATGATCTTTGACGGCTTCTTCCTTTTCTTAAGCCATCCTCATGCTCTTGTTTGTCTATGCCCTTGGCGGTAACTAACCCCTCTCTTTTCAAACGTTGCTCCGTCCTCATAGTTAGGGAGATCTTTTTCCCAACAGTTGACATGATGTTGATTGTAGTAGATTACGCTGAGTGAAATTTATGCGAGGCTATTGGAAAACATCTTTGAATATATTGTGCTAATGGAAGAGTAGCCCAGTCATGGAATCTAAAAAAACAAATCGATTGGAAAGCGACCCTGAGGCTATCTCAGACCAGAAAATGAGTATGAAAAAACTCGATCCAGATTACGGAATCAACAACAGTTGTGAGTTGATTTCTATCTTCTGCACATCTGCCCAAAACTAATCCTAACCCTAATATGCCCCTATCTGTATTCTAGCTGAATATAACATGAGCCGTAAATCCTTTAAAAAATCTTTGAAATAACAATAACAATGCCGAAGTTTCAGAGTTTCCAGCTCTCGAATTCTTGAAATAATGAGAATATATGTTGTTTAGATGCTGCATTTCAAAAAAAGAATTTGATGTCTTAAGTACATTGACTCACTTAAACCACTTAATTGTCCAACTCAGCTTTGATTGTACAAAAAAAAAAAAAAAAAAAAAACAGCGCATACACACACACACACACACACACACACACACACACACACACACACACACACACACACACACACACACACACACACATTCATAGAACTATTACAAAATTTCCACTGAACATGAACACTGTAAAAATACGAACTGTTATCTCTCTACAGAGTACTACACTTTCGCGGAATGTGGCAGATTTTGTAAAAAGTACACATCAGAAAGCAGGCCCCATACCAATGATTGCTTTCCTTGTGGTCACTCATAAAGTGAGTCAAAGAGAAGATATCAAAGATTCGTTTCGATCTTGGTGAAGCCCTGCGCCCTCCCAACCGCCTTTTTAGTTTCTGTCATGTTTTTGCTGAATAACGTAATTCAAAAGAATATTCGTTTATTACTTTCATGTTGCAATCCACACACACACACACACACACACACACACACACACACACACACACACAGGGGGGGGGGGGGGGGGGGGGGGGGGGGGGGGGGGGCGGGGGGGGGGGGAGGGGGGGGGGGTCTGTTGCAAAGAATCATAACAATTATCTATCTTACAAATCGGTATCTTTAACTAGATGGGTGCACTGGTCCAAAACGTCATCTCTGCGTTAATTGTAAACGCTCAATGGGTCTGTTCTCATCAACCAATCGGCTGTATAGCACCCATAGATGGCGATACAATATCAGCGTGGATGCGCCACGCCTCTCCCGCCGCCCTCACACCCTGCTTCTTCTCATCCTCTCCAATATCCACTATCACACACACACACACACACACACACACACACACACACACACACACACAACACACAAGACAATTTTTTTTTATTTACGAGGATAATAGATAAGTACTGATGTGTTTTTTTTACATCCAGTCCTCGCCCTGAGTGGGTCAACAATGCAAAATAAAATGAGGCAATAAAAGAAGCATGTAAAAGTAGCTAGAACAAAAATTAGATACGGATTTTTCTTTTTATTTATTAATTGAGAGAGAGAGAGAGAGAGAGAGAGAGAGAGAGAGAGAGAGAGAGAGAGGGAGAGAGAGAGAGAGAGAGAGTACATAACTGACTTTGAAACAGAGGGATGGGGTGAGATCAACACCCTTACGAGTGCGCTCTTTCAAGGCGACCAAGAGTGGAACATGCTCTGAGTTCATGCTAAGCAACGCTAACCCAGGCAAGGTACACATAATATGGAGACACAACCAAGTGCTTTAAGGGAATCGCACGTATGGCTAACACTGCCAGAGGAAACACTATGCCACCAGAAGCTCCAGCAATCAGAGTCTACTTGGCAGGAATCATGGTCTGGAACAGCTGTGACATTGAGCATTATAAACGGCGTTTAATGGATGGAGTGGATGAACTGGGAGCGCACAGAAGACCTTCCACAATGGGAAAACTATCCATAGATCATCAAGGAGAGTGGCACAAGACCGGATATTTCATTCCATTTAGGTTCACGGAACAATTGTTCTGACTGGACTCACTGTGCCGTAGAATGCAGAATGGAGCAAGCTCACATCTGCAAGACTCACAAGTAGGCCAGTCTCGCCAGCAGATTGATGGAATCTGACTTCCAAGCCAAAGTACTTGCCAGAGAGATTGAAAAGGGGTGTTGTCTGCTGTTTAGATTATGGTATAATGAAGCAGCCCTTGATTTCCTGTAGTCTGATTTACCTCTGTCGAGGAGCAGTTATGTACCTTGATATCTCAATGGAGTGTCCCTGCGCGTGCCTGTACCCATCGTCAACACAGCGCAGGCCTGCAAGGGTGGCACAGGACTGCTCAAAAGGCGGGTGAAGATAGTGCTTCTCTGGGTCCTCCCCAGCACCTTCGGGTGTTTCTTTTTTCTTCTGATAAGATGTCCGGAATGCTGAAGGCAATGGCAAAGGTAACTGAAGATTTCCAGCCAGACCTTGTCGAGGAGGAACAAAACTGAACTTCATAAGGCTGAAATTTCCCAGCTAAGAACAGGTGTACGATAGCATTGTGAATATCCATCTGAAAAAGGCAACGCCTTGAGACGCACGTTCGAATCCCGGCAGCGCCAGAAACAGAAATCTGACGTCAGGAGGGAATTTAAGGGAAATAACCTGCACGCGACCATG
>JADBJO010001400.1:380000-400000 GCA_016801955.1 Conus betulinus | reverse complement strand
GCTTTTTCTTTCTTTCTTTTTTTTTTTTTTTAATCTTTCCTAATTTTGTGTCTTCTGAAAAAAAGGAGTAAATATGAATTTGGTGTGTGCTTAATTTACAGTGTGCAATGAACTTCATAAAGATGTTAAGGGCATACTAAACAGAAACTAACTGAAATTAAAAAAAAAAAAAAAAAAAGCTGAAACCCCTTCCAATTTCATACAAAACAAGCAACAAGCAAATCTATCTTTATACCTCTTCAATTCATTTAATGTTGTTTATCAAGTACCTAATTGCAGTCTCAGGCTCAGTGTGTTGATAACACACTGATAGCATGACAGTAGTATAACTTTCCGACACACATGCAACCATTGGAATTGAAAAAAAAAAAAAAAAAAAATGTCAAGCCAAATCAATGCCCTATTTATTCTTCAAAAGAGGAAGATGAGGGAAAAGGCTGATGAGATGCAAACTGTTTCAAGCTATCAAGATTATTCAAGTTAACCTAGAAACAGCATGAACACACACACACACACACACACACACACACACACACACAAATCCCACCATTATGACAGTGAGACACAAAGGAGAGAGACATAGAGGGGTTGGAGGGGAGTGGAAAAGAACAAACATAAGGGTGGAAAGGAAATGGGGCAATGGAAAGAGACCTTGAGCAAATAGAAGTAATAATTGACACAAGGTTCAGATTTGCACAAAACAAACCTTTATTATAAGTATGGGCAAATTCATGTACAAAGAAACTAAATATACATAAAAATGGCAAGCATTTCTGGGGGGAAGAGGAAGGGTTAAGAGGAGAGTAAAGGGACTGGATTCATATATGTTTGAAAACACTTCTGTCCTGAATGAAGATACCTCATCCATGATAACAATTAAAATGAATTTACAAAGCAGCATATTTCTTTTTTAGCTGCATAATAACTGCTCAAGAAAAACAAAAAATGCAACTTTTGAAAATGATGGTATAAAACGTAGGTATGCAACATCTCTTCACAATCCATATGTACATTGCTGCCTGAGTAACAATGACTGTTTGATGATGAGGAAACTCCTGAACTAACTCACCCCTAAAAAAATGTCACAGTGCCAACACAAAACTTTGTCTCCTACACTCAAAATTCAAGACAGAGCCCACAGCACTTCATCAGGCAAATATTCACTGTCTCTACATCAGTTTCATCTCACAGACACTTCACTTTAAACTGATCAAAAGAACAATTTCAAGACAAAGTACAAGGAATTTCAAAACGAGTGTTTACTACAGTATAGTCCCCCAGTTTTAAGCTTGTGTACAAAAATGAACTTCATCAAGAGTTTTAGTCAACAGTGGAACAACAATGATCAATCATCACATAAACATACATGAACGTTCACTCACATAAATGAAATGCAATGACAAAACATATTGATTTCTTTGTGTGTGTGTGTGTGTGTGTGTGTGTGTGTGTGTGTGTGTGTGTGTGTGTGTGTGTGTGTGTGTGTGTGCGTGTGTGTGTGTGTTGTGTGTGTGTGTGTGTGTGTGTGTTTTCAAGGAGGAGGGGTGGAAAGGGGAGTTGGGGTGGATCAGAAAGGGGGGTGTGCGTGTGTGTGTGTGTGGGGGGGGGGGGGGGGGAGGGGGGGCTCATCTTCAGTGCTTCATCAGTGGCATTATTCCCATGCAGCCCATTTCAAACTCCTCTGTACATGGTCCAAAGCATGAACTTACGTCCACACCTGAAGTAAGTGTACTCACTTAAGTCTGATCAAGCTAATAATGGTTGAAGTTTAGTTACCTGCCTAATCAAGCTGGTGAGACAATCACATGCTGTCTCTTATAACCTGTAATCAAGTGAGCCAAGTTCCTATGCTGCATATAATGCAGCTTTGGACACTTCTTGTGTCAGGCAAATGACATGCTTCAAAATGTAATGTCTTGTGACAAAATTTAACAAAATGTTTCAAACTGTCAGCCGTAGACACAAGCATTGTTGTGGTAAAAACTGACACCTTGTGGCAGATACTGAGCCTATAAATATTTGCCTTGGTAACTTCTTTTTAATGTGAATTTCATATGTGACTTCAATTTTGAATAACAATGAAATAAACAAGTAGACAATCAAAACATACCTTTAAACAGTCAAGTCACGTCTTTACTTTTACCATTTCTACCAATTAAAGAGGCTTTTTATCCCCACTTTAACGTGAAAGCACACTGATGAAATCTGAAGCTTAATTTTCTTGTGAATATACTTTTTCATTCATGTACAAAGTCAGTAACTGACCTCACTGACATCAATTCACATATGTCTTTTTAAATGTTCCATTCTAGTGATTGCTTGCTCTGATCATCCATGCCAAGCTGTCCAAGGAGAAATGAAGAAATGAAACTTAAAGATTTTTTGTGAATTTGTTGTGAACACAGTAACTGCTTCACCAGTCACATTTCAATTTCAATTCTTCTAAACGATCTGCATGATATCTGCTTGTGAAAGTTATCTACACAGACACACACCATCAATCGCACATTTGCATGAGAGTTTTCAGCTTTTAACAACTTTTAATAAAAAAAAAAAAAAGTATAATCTGAGCTGGTACTCTCAAACAAAAATGACAGCTGTCATTCGGAGTGTGGTCATAACTTCACATCAACTTAAAATGATCAAATAATCAAAACTGCAAATGGTTAATCAGTTAATTCAACGACAAACATTAGTTGTTTGTTTCACCATGATTTTTCTATGTAAATCAACCAGCCCAGCAATCTTACCAATCATAGTTCCAAGTGTTTACGATGAAATTTTAAAAAAAAATATGGTGTAGGCAACTACACATTTTGTGGAGGCTAAACAATGTGATGTTATGAACTTAGTTTAAAAAAAAGACATTGCTTTGATATGCTCTTCCCAACCCAACAAAAATTGATCATTCAACACAGCTTGCCATCTCTAAAGGAAGTAAAGGTGACTTACAGCACCTGCAGATAAACTTTTGGGTAGGAAAAAGTCACCCAAAAGAGATGACTATTATCTCAGTCTCATGAAATTTTGGAAAAAATCAAACTCCCTGTTTTTAGGTCTCGAATTAAGGTGGCCCTTCACACGCCCTGCTCTCATGGTGACCTCAAATTTTGATGTCCTCTCCATGTGTATGGCCTTGGTTTGATTCCATTGAGAGGTCACCAGTATTAGCAAATTTATGGGGGCTGTCATTGGACGGATGTGGTGGTGCTCTCCAGAAGGAGAGCTCACTCACGCCATCTCCGCAACTAAGCAATTAATATCATCAGTAGCTCGATCAGTAGGCGGTGTCCTTAGTATGTTGATTGGAACAGGTACTATTGAACACCACTGAAGTGACTCGGCAGCAGTGCAGTGTCTCCTCTGGTGGGTTGCCACATAATGACTTTGACATTGGCTGCTCCTTGTGCTTTGTGCTGGGGCTGCAGTGGGCCAGACTGGGCGGTGGTTGTGGATGAGGGCTTGGAATAAGCACTCTGGGTGCAATGCCGCTGAGATGGCACAGAAAATGGACAGAAAAAAAAAAAAAAAAAAACTCTCCCTGTTTCTTACACCTTTTGGTGGAATAAGTTTAACATCCGAGCACTGTCTTGTGCTGTTGATCAAAGCCTGCTGTACTGAAAGAATTTTAATCTGAAATTTCATACTTGTAATTTCATCTAAAATGTTTTTGATCTGACAGTATGAAGTCATTAACACAACTGCAGTCGCATGCTGTAATTCTAAATTACACTTATTCAAAGACTTTAGAAAAAGCTTATTAAGGTGCTTGCTTGTCTGTTTGAGAAGTACGACTTGCTAAGTATGAGTATGAGCAATATTTCCTTTTTTTTTTTTTCATTGATGATGGGATAAACAGAGATATCTGGGTGTACAGTGAACTGAAAGGATAAACAAACAAATAACTCATGAATTTTAGGCGCTTTTTCTATTTCTAATGAATATTTCTGAATTCTAGTTGTCCCGTCAAAAGGAAATGACATCAAATAAGCCTCTGAGTTCTTTTAGCAAAACCTGTGTGCAATAAACTGAAAGAAAACCTTGTGAAGTTACAGACTTTTTGATACGGCATTCTTTTGTTTGTTTTGCCCCCCCCCCCCCCCCCCCCCCCCTAAAACAAAAACACACACACACACACACACACACACACACACACACAAAACATATTCATATTACTGCTGATTTGAAGGAAAAGAGAATACTGTTCACTGAGTGGAAGGACTCATTAAAAAAAAAAAAAAAAAAAAAAAAAAAAATATGGTTATCAACTGAAAAAATTCTTAGCTTCCTTTAGTGATATTATATGAAAGTGTGACAACCTCTTAAATTTCATTTTCTGACGATGGGAGCAAATAATCACAAAAACGACTGTGAATCTTCACTCCAGCCATTGTTCTAGCCTGAATCAGTGTACCTTCCAAAAGACCACTGAAATTACAGACTTCAGGGTAAATCTTCAATGTTGTTGACATGGGATTTTTGTCGTTGTTGTGTTGTTGTAAATGTTTTAGGCCATACAACCATACCCAGCATTCTCCTGTTGCCTTAGGCTCAGCAATGGCAGTTCCCTAGGGAAAAATAATGCTAAAAAAATACAAGATGCAAAGCATATGTCATACTCCAAGTTTATCTTGAATACGCGTGAAAGAAAGTCACAATCAAACATGCGTCATAATAAAAAAAAAAACGTCACAATCAAACATGCGTCATAATGTATTTTGTCACTGGCAAACTACTTTCTGAGATATTCCACAACAAAGAATAGCCATTTTGGGCCATTATAGTGGTTAGTAATGGCTATTTTGGTAAAAAAAAAAAAACATCGGGCATCATCTGTGACCCATAATGAACATAGCTACAAATTTTCAGAAAGATCGGCCCAGAAGTTTTGTCTGGAGCGAGTGGAACACATTTTGACCACCACAGACAGACACACAGACTGCATTTCTTCATTCCCATTGTAAAGTACTCCCTGTTCTATAAGGACTGGGAGTACAAAAACAATGACTCAATCACATAAGTACAGGAGGAGATGAGCATGAGAAGATCAAAAGTCACCAAGTATCTTTTGAGTTCTTTTGTCCCATACTTTTTTTTCCGACCTCTTCACTGTTCAGCCATAATGTGGAATCTAAATATCTGAAACATTCCACACCAAGTTTTTTTTTAATGCATATTGTTTAGAAACATATCCATTCTAAGTCTTTTTTTAAAAAATGCATATTAAAATAAAGTACACTTTCTTTTTTTGATAATCGTTAAGGCCAAGAAAAAAAAATGCTGAGTTAGAAACTGGTTACATCCTGGACCAAGTCGACTCACAAAGGTATAAATTAAAAAAAAAAAAAAACGGATGTAAAGAAAAAAAAAAAGATCCTGACCCAGCTCTGCAGCATGCATCAGTTACAGGAACATAAGGGAGAAAAGAACAGGGGTAATACTGAAAAGAACCGCATAGCTGTGCCATTTCATCAAAAATGAAAGATGGTAACTCAACACGCAAGCCAGCTAATGAGACACCAAGAAGCTAACAAAATTACAGCTACCTAAGTCTACATTTAATCATGGAAGATAGGTGTGGTTTACGTCTCACAAACCAGACAGCAATAACTGAAAATGGACCTGATAGTGATACTGGACGAACTGTACAAACACGGAATAACAGTCTGATACCCATATCCAAGATTATGGAATCGATACAAGCAGAAGACATAAGGATGCTTCAGTACTCAAAGAAGTGAACAAAGCTGTACATACACTCAAGGAGCTGCCAGAAATCGACAGAGTGGCAGCAAAATAACTGAAGTATAGGGGGGTAGATGACAGCTTATTAAAGAAAAAAAAGGGAAGGGGGATGGGGTGGGGGACAAAACAAGTGATTTTGAAAATGGGCATAGGATCTATCAATGCCATTGCCTAACAAAGGAAACCTACAACAGTCAAGAGCAGCAGGACCATCATTTAACGGTCTGTGTAAAATTATAGCAGTTGTTTTAAACAAAACAAAACAAAGCAAAAGTGAGAAACCAGAAGGAATCATATAGATCAGGAATCACTATACAAAGAAAAAAGGTTGACTGAACTGTTCTTCAACACTAGGCAGCCACTGCAGCATATGATCTTTAACAAAACTTCAAGAACCTTTTTGATGATAGAAGAATGAAGCCTTATAGGACTCTAGTAATGAAGAACTGATTTATAATGAAAACCTCCACCAAAACATCGCATAATATTCAGTTTCAGAAAGGGTTGACTGCAGGTGGTAACTGATGCATAAGAGATTCTGAGCAAAAGTAAAATTACTGGGCCACCAAACAAGTTAAAAATTGAAATGATCTATTTTGGCCTATTGGTCTTCTTGAGGCATCACAAATGAAATTAGAAACAATGAAAACAACCAACCAACCAACAGGCACTTATCTTTTTGATCTCAGTGCAAGATAAACGACCATTCATTTCTCCTTTGTTTTCATAGTTTTCACCATAAAAAAAAAATGCCATGTGGACAATTCACCTTTGTTTTCATCGTTTTCACCATAAAAAAATGCCATGTGGACAATCTCATGTTGCGGGATGGATAGCTAGAACAAATTACAGTAGAAGTGTCCATTCTGGAAGTTTATTTACCCAATGCCATTTAATACTGAATTATCTGAAGAGTTCTGACTTCCAGCTTCATGATATAATACTCAATACATGCAGTTCAGCTTTATCAAAACCTTGAAAGAAAACCAGTGAATTTAAATGAGAGGTGAAATCAAACACAATATGAATTAAAACCAGTGAATTTCAATTTGGCCTCAAACTGTATCCATATTTCATACCCTTAAAGCTTTGTAAATTTTTTTGACATCTGACAGTTTTTGGTTTATTTTGCAGACTGAGAGTCCAGGGGGAAAAAAACACCATGTTGCACAATGTTGTGCTTGTGCATACAGTAATGAGGTGGAAAAAAATTGTGGTTACAGTAACCCAACCAACCCTATTTTCTTCTGCAGACACTAGAGTATTGTCCTATAGGTAAATTATAAAAGAAACAACAATTTTGTAGAAAGCATCAAACTCTGAGAGGCAAGTAATTTTCATACAGCTCATGATGTAGCTTCCCTTCATTGTACCTGCAGAAAATTGTGTCTTGTGCTCTAAGACTAGACTAGACCGCATCAAGAACAAATCTACAGTCTTGATGTGTTTGATGAGGAGTAAAGGTCTAGACATGAGTGAACACTATGTGTGCTTATGACTAGTGTCAGCCATCACAAAAGATCAGAGAGAAAAATATTGAGGTTTGCTAGGTACTACATTACTTTTTTTTTCCTTTGTTAGTCAAATGACTATTTGTGGAGACGTTAGGGGCGAGGTGGGGGCTTATCACAGGATAAACTAATAAAACAACATATAATTGGGTCTTGAATTCAATTCAAACTGTTCATCTTTGGAACTCTATTCCCCAGCCCAACCATGCAATACCTGCTAAAGTAGTCTCCCTGCTGAGATACAACATGTCATGGATGCTCATGTTTGATTTAAAGTGATCCTCTTTGGACCATATGCACAGGCCATGACTGAATGAGACCTTGCAATGAGGTGTATGTTTCTTTTGTTCTTAACATCTATCATTGTGCTATAACTGAAAAAGTAGCATGGAAAAATATATTTAAAAAAAAAAAAGTCAAAAACTCTGCGTACAAAAAAAAAACACACCAAAAGCTTGGCTGTGTTTCGGATTATACAGATTTCTCTTGGTAAAACTGTGAGTGGGGCTGCAGGATGCATGCAGCAGTTTGCATGGTGGTGGTGTCTTCTTCAGGTGGGCTCTGAAGTCATAAAATACAGGCTAGGTCGTAGTAGTACATCCATGGGGATGCTTCCATTGACATTCTATTATGTTGCATCGAGTGGCCATCTGTCAGGGAGGAGTTCTGTCCCTTGACATCTTCATGGAACGCCCAGTAGATGACTCCACATGATCATGTCAACACAGCTAAGGTTTCCAACAGTGCTGCACAATTGCTCCCGGCTACTTAGGTTACCAGCTGAGGGCAGTGCTCTCCCTACTGGCACCTTAGGGTATGCCTTTTCCTTAAATTTTAATGCTAACAACCACACTAAAACGGGGGGGGGGGGGGGGGGGGGGGGGGGGGGGGGGGGAATACTGCTATGGCCTAGGAAACACCAAGAATAGCATTTTCAAATTTTAAGTGTAGCACTCCAAATTTCACAGAAGCACTTACATGCAGTATGTTCAGATGCAATTCCATTATTTGTATGGTTTAACTTTACTTGCAAAAAATAAAAAACGGCTGACACTGAAAGCAATCAATAAGGCGGCAAACTGGCGATTGGATAACTTTTTTTTTTCTCTTCTACTTTTTCTTCCTTTCCTCACTGAACTAGCCTTTCTTTTATTTGTCACACAGTCAGTCCATAGTCGAAAGATCTATTTTTGTCTCAGTTCCATTTCAGCTGCTGCCATGTCTATGATATATTTGTTTTTATTTCTTCATCTTCTGGCTTTTGGCACAGCATTTTGTAATGAACTATAGCAGTGTAGCGTTACCAACAAAATTGTAGCACTCTATGTTAAGAGCATGGCACCTGGCAGCTCTGATATCTCATATTTCTTTATTCTATTTTCATAATAAAAACTATGACAAAAGCACACTGAACATAAACCCATTCATTCTATCAACAACTCAGCAACCTTAGTCTACTCTTACTCTAATAAAACTAGCTGCCATACCTTGAATGTCACACCTGTAGATACAATGCCCATGCAATCATGCTACACACACTTTAAACATGTTAACAACACCAAAAACCTAACTGAACATCTGCTCATTAAAAATAAACAATACAAGCTGAGTTCAATAAAGGCCATAAAAAAAGTTGTTTGTTCTGATCACCTGATCAACTCTTTAACTTTCTTTCCTCTGTTATGAAAATTAAAAAAAAACCCAAAAAACAAAAAAACGCTAAAAAAGAAAAAAAAAAAAATGCTCACAGGGAAGTTGCTGCTGACAGAAAAACTCAAAGACAGATCGTTTCAAGGAAAACCACAGTTTCATGATGATGAACAGAGCAAGAAGTCTACACCTACATTAAGGGTGATGCTACACAAGTCACCAAACAACATATTGTGCTGAAATAAATATTCATGCAGCTTTTACCCATCTGACATTTAAAAAAAAGGAAGAAAGATTCTGAACCTTTTTTGTATATATTTCTTCAATTCAAGATGTTCTCATGTCTGCCAAAATTTACCAAAATTTCTTTCATTCCTCATCATAAGTCAGTGAACCATGCTATTGGTAAACATTTAATTATACCTTACTTGACAAATATCAGATGAGAACTAGAAAGGCCTATTTCAAAAACATTAAGTGATAAGAACAATATTGGATTAGTTTATTCCGTTTGCAACTAAACTATATGGTGCAATATTTAGATGATCAGAAATGGGATAAAAAAAAAACATAAAGCTATCAGATCTCATCATGAACATCTAATACCAAACGAGCAATCAGTGAACACAATGTTCAGCACAAGCCTCAGAAGCCTGTGGCATTTGACATACCTTAAGCAAAAGAAGAAACAAACTTTAATCTATTGATTGAACTTGTAAATTGTGTTGGACTCTGTAACACATATTTCAGCTGGCAACAGTATCATGCGACATGAGCCTGTGGCAAACTTTGAAAAGAAAAAAAAAATCTAAATTCAGACAAATAAACAAACCTATCTACCCTATTTTGCTGGCAATGTTACCAGAAACAAACATTCTTTTAATGGTCTAATAGTCAAAGTCATCATCAACACTTCCCACATAATCACAAATGTCATCAAAGTCCACTTTCAGAACACGGTCACGGTCAGCCAAAAGCTGAATAAGGGCTCTGCATGAGTCTTTGTCCTTTTTCATTATTTTGCCCAGTTGCCCTTTATGATCTCCAGAGCACATCATAACATAGGCACTGTCACCCCTGGGAATTACTGTCTCCAGCTGAGAATGTGACAGACCCTCCAGGACTTTTCCATCATCTGTTCTACACACAGCACTGTCTTCACTGACTAAATCGACAACTACTACTTTCTCTTTGTAGTATTTGCCCTTCTTGTAGTCTCTGTCCACAATTCGCACTCGAAGGTGTGGTCGCAGCCATAAAGAACTGTGTGAGTGACCTGATTTTGATGACTCAGTGTCCGATTTGTACTGTTTTGAGGGATACTCATCTCTTGGATCATGCTTTCTCTTTGTACCTCTCTCTTCCTCTTTCTTATGTTTCTTATCTCTGTGTGACTTGCTTTCATTTTTGTCTTTGTAATCAGTCTGTTCATCATGTCCATTCTGATTCTGCTTTAAGTCTTTTTCTTTGTAACTGTCAGCCTTTCCTTTGTTCAGATACTTGGAATACTTGTCATATTCCTTCTTTTTTACTACTCTGATGCAGTACTGTGTCAGTGTCACACTCTGACCACTCAAAGCCAGTTTTATAACAAGTCTAGCATTGTCTTCATCAATGCCCACAACACCACCATACAAATCTTTATACTTTCCACTGATGACTACACAATAGGCTCCTTTCTTCAGTTCAAGTCGTCTTCATCATCATCTCTAATTCTGTCTTTTTTGCTGTCTTTACTGTTTGATGCTTGACTTCTGTCTGCACCTAACCCTAGTCCTTTAGGACGCAAATGAGCTTCCACAGGAGCAATCACTTTCCCACTCTTACCAATTCCCTGTCCCTCCTTCCAACCCATGCCTCTCAACATGGCAAACCCAAAATGTTCGATTGGGATCTTTTCGTAGTCGGCATCGTCGGGAACTTCGGGTCGCAAGGCAACATCCAACTTGTCATCTGTCTCAAATCCATCCGGAACCTTGTTCTGCATCAACAAAGGAATGGCCAGGTTTGGGTCCGGTTTATCACGATCTTCCCATATCTCCTGGTACTTTGCAGATTCTTCCAGAACTTCTCTTGCAGCTTGTTGATTAATGTCGTTCGGATCCAAATCTTTAACGTCAGTGAAACGTTTTTTCTGCCGCATCTCTCCAGCGGTTTTTTCTTGATCAGTGGTATCACGTACGGCTCATTCTCTTTCGGTTTTGGAACTGTACTTTTCACTTCATTTTCTTCTAAAGAGAGAACAAAATCAGTCTCTGATTTTTCATTATGACGTCTTCACCAGCAGCAGATACGATCAACTTCTTCGTTTCAACCTTTTTCGTGAAACCGAACGAAATCACTTGCTTGTCTTCCGCCATGTTGTTCCAGGAAGTTCCTTAATTTCTTTATCTTCAACGCAAAAGAAGGGGGGCGGGGGGTGTTAGTAAGTCAGAGACGAGAACTTTTACAAGAAAACTCTTTAACCCCAGAAGGCATGATCATAACCAGCCCCACCCACAACCTAATCTAACCCTTATCCAAATCTTGATCAATATGTAACTATATCAAATCTTTCAAAAATCTTCATAGACTACTTTTGCTCATAGTTGGACGGTGAGGGTGGGAGGCAGCAGAGTTGTCTTCTCTTTTTCTCCATTGATAATGGGGAGAACATCCATACTCAAGAACAAGCGCTGGGAGAAAGCCTAACCACACACTTATCTCCCTTGTTACGCTCGCCAATACGTGCGGACGCAATGACACAATCACGATTGAAACGATGTTTAAAAAAAAAAAAAAAAAAAAAAGTAGGCAGATTCCAGTTCATGGAGCTTTTAGTTGAACAAAAATCCGCTTGTGCGACGTTCCACACTGACGACAAAACAAAACGTGATTGCGCGCGCGCGCGCGCGCGCGCGCGCGCGCGCGTGTGTGTGTGTGTGTGTGGTGTGTGGGCGGGGCGGTTGGGCGGGCGCGTGTATTTTTGAAAAATGGCACAATATCAGGTAGGTACACAAGGTCTGACCTGCGCGTTGAGCTAATGCATAGGTAAGACATCTAGGCCTGTTACATACATACATACATACATATATGCACGCGCGCGTGTACGTGTGTGTGTGCGTGCGTGCGTGCGTGTGTGTGTGTGTGTGTGTGATTCTGACACGGTATGCCCACTGGATGCATCGTTCGTACCTGACACGCAGTCTGAAATGTCAACTACACATAAGTATGTTTTGACATGGGGTGTTTTCACAACATGACCGAACCAGAATGAAAACGAATAGGACGAAGACTAAGCGCCGTCTGGTTTGTTCCATGTGCACGAGACCAATCAAACTTCAGACATGACTGACTGTGACAGTGCTACCAATGACTGACAGTTCTGTGGGTGGCGTCAGTACCAGCACAATAAAAAAAGAAAAGACAACTATATGTCCCTATCCTTACGGATCGATCTGTGCAGAGACGATTGACGGACAAGAATAGAAGCAAATCCTTCAGAAAACTGACAGTCCATCGATCAATTGATACTGACGTGAATCAAACGATCTTGAACTGGAATTTCCTTTGGTAGGCTATAGCGAATGTGTGTTCTGGCATGTAAAGCAGGACGAGAAAAACTTGCTGACAGAAGAGTGTGCAAAACAGCGAAGAGAGAGTGATAGGCCTACTGGAGTCATCAAAGGGAGAGGAAGATCTAGGTGTATATTGGTAGATCAGGAACTTAAATTCAGCCGGCATGTCGAGATGCAGATCAACAAAGCCAACAGAATTTTAGGGCTGGTCAGGCGCTCGTACCAGTACCTCGACATTGAGACTATGCGACAGCTCTTCATTGCACTGATACGCCCTCACTTGGAGTTTGCCAACAGTGTGTGGTCACCACGATATCAGAAAGATACGGACCTCATCGAGGGTGTTCTCAGGCGAGCAACAAAGATGGTTCCTGGTCTGGTTGACTGTCCCTATGAAGAGACTTGCCAGAATGAAGATCCCCAGCATGCAGTACAGGAGGGACAGGGGTGACATGATTGAAACTTATAAGGTTCACTCATGGGCTATACAACGCGGAGAGCCCTCTTATGTTAGAAAATAGTGTTAAGCAGACCCGTGGGCATAATCTGAAGCTCAGGAAAAGGATTTGCGATAGTTCATTGCGCCAGCACTATTTCGCCTATAGGTGGTGAATCTTTGGAACGCGCTCCGAGAATATGTGGTTAATGCACCATCTCTCCGACAGCTTTAAGGCCAGTCTGGATAGCCAATGGGCAGACCGTAGATATTCGATCAGATAGACTTTCAGATTGCGGCGCTATCATCACCCACGCAAGAAGTTTATATTGTAGGATTTACCATCTTTGTGAAAAACACCAGACTGAAGGCTGAATAGCCTAATCCAGTCAGTGGCAGTATGGTATGGTATGGTAAAACTTGCTTAGTCTCCGTAGAGGTAAATGTGTTCACAGCAAATAAGACGTCGAAATTCAACAAGCACGTGCAGCACGAGGTGAAGGAGACACTACACAGTCTGATCCAGTTCTATCTGGGGTGACAGCCTGTGTTCACGAGGCTCGTATGACTGATGGGCTCATGTGGGACAGATGCCATAGGTGAGGGAAAAGGAAACGTGTTCCGTGCTTTCAATATCGGGCTTATCACGCCGCATTGTTCACTTTTATTTTTGTTTTTGTTTTTTGTTTTTGTTATTATTCATTGCGCCGTCTTGCTTATGAAGCTGAACCGCTTTGCAGCACTAAATCATTTCATTTCATTTCATTTCAATTCTCTCTCTCTCTCTCTCTCTCTCTGGCATAGAAAACTGGGTAGAAAACGAGGGATGGTGGATGTTGATGGGGGAGTGGGTGGATGGACAGGGGAAAAGGAGGGGAGTGTCCATTCTGTCCAGCCCTCTATTTCGGGCCCAGTACACACTATCTCTCTGGGACCCGGAAAATGAATTTGTTGGGTGCTCTCTCTCTCTCTCTCTCTCTCTCTCTCTCTCTCTCTCTCTCTGTGCGTGCGTGCGCACGCGCGTGCGCGCGCGCGTTTGTGTGTACTTTTTTGTTTTGTTTTGTTTTAAACGTATGCGATGTAACTGCCACTGAAAATTAACACAATCGACTGATTTCTCAAACACAATTTCGTCATCCTAGAAACTGACCCGTTTTCCAGCCCCAAAATTCTTTAGCATCTGCACTGCTGTCAAGTTGGTCTGGCACATATCACATGATGGGAACTGTAGCAGAGGTCCCAACATCCGACTTCAAGTGCACCACTGACCTACAAGCAGATCTTAGATGGTAACATCCGTTACTTCCTCAGCCTTGCCTACCTCCCTGCCCTCAACCTCCACCACTACAGGATCTGCCTCCCTTCCACAGTCACAATGTCTTCGAAACATCCTCTTCCCCACTCCCTGCAGTTTCTCTCCCTAGCTGTTCCTCGCTCAGATCTTCAGTACAGTCTTCGGGAGAGTTGCAGATGGACAAAGACAGAACAAGCAATGTTCCGTCTCCTGCGAAATCAGTGTGATGGGCATTTTAGGTGGACACTTACAGTGCGTTTGACATTTTCAGGGTTTTTTTTCCCCTTCTTCTTCTTCACCTTACATCCTGGTACATGTTATGAATCCTATCGGCTTTTCTTCAATATTCAGCTCCTGTTTCAACCCATTAGATATCCATATGAAACATGTTTTCCTGGAGGCAACCTACTTGAACATTCTATGCTCTACCCTCCTTCCTTTCCTGTCTGCGGCACATATGTCACGGATTTCAGGTACATTATCCTCACACACACACACACACACACACACACACACACACACACACGCACGCACGCATATATATATATATATATATATATATATATATATATATATATATATATATATATATATATATATATATATTTCACTGCTAACTTCCACCTTTCAGGCAACTTCCGCATCAATTCTCTTGTTTAAACATATGTACTGATCTCTCTCTCTCTCTCTCTCTCTCTCTCTCTCTCTCTCTCTCTCTCTCTCTACATCACTATTACTAGCAGCCCTTCTTCCTTCTTTCACCCAGCAGCAGCGTCTGTTCCACCACACACACTCCCAGGCGAAGCCGGGTACAAATGCTAGTGTAACATAAATCGTTCCTGCTCTCCATCCCCCCTCCCTCTCTCCTTTCACACACACACACACACACACACACACACACACACACACACACACACACACACACACACAGAGAGAGAGAGAGAGAGAGAGAGCGTTTGTTTTTTTTTCACTAAAGATCGTATACTAGCGTTAAAGAAACATTTCCTCTCGTACCCCCTATGTGTAAACGCTGCCTTCAGGCCATTAGATAAGGAGGATAGTTTAACTAGTTGCAGATAATACTGAGGACGCTCCAGCATGGCAGAGGAACACACAATGTCAGTTGATTAAATAAATCGGGTTCGATCTTTTGACAGAATGCAGATTTTGTAAGGAAGGCGAAGGGCATGGCGTGAAAGGAAATGCTTCGAGTTGATATCCGATCGTATCCAGTCCTGCGTGTGTTGTTGATGTAGAAATGTTACATAAGAATTACACACACACGTTCATACACATGCATGAACTCGCCCGCGAACACACACACACACACACACACACACACACGCAGAGAGTTTCGCAAGGTCACCACAGAATGAAAGCCGCCATGTTTTTATCAGCTCAACCAGATTTCCATCACACGCTTTCATACTTTTGTTACTCTCCAGGGCACAGTATTTTCAGTCACGCTTGAATTAAAAGAATTGAATCCTTTAAGCATCCTCACCTCTCACGATGTACCGAAAACACAGTCACCCTTGCTTGACGATCACTTTCAAAGTTTGATCGAATCGATCGATTGGCTCGTGTGTGCTTGCACGGCGGAACGGCCGCCTTTTGTTCAAAATTCCACTGCACCTGTCACATGAGGAGCATTCAGGCATCGTAGAAAAAACTGTCGCTGATGCATACTTTCATGTTTACTTCATCCACTCAAGTGCACCATCTCTGCATTAAAACCTCAAAAATGAAATTAATGGCGGCATTCACAGATGGTCACGTCGCTTTAGTTTGTCGTTGACTCTGAACCAGAGGTGCAAACCATGTGCTCGCTTTTGAACCCTCATGTTGAATGAAATGCCTTAAAAGAATTTAGAAACTTTCTTACATGTGTGTTTTGTACAGTCCTGAGTTGATTCCTGACATGATTTTTTCTTCGCTAAACCATTGTACAAGCAACGAAATCCAGGGCTGTGTGTGTAGGTGAGAATGCCGCCATTGTGAATAGCGTAGATAGCATCAAAAAAAAAAAACTGCATGAACAGAAAATTTCCGAAAACAGACCTTAAACTCACATGCATTAATGAGTACAGCAATGATCATTACTCCAAGAGCCTTTACAAGTGTTATGATCCAATAAATCTGCGTGAAATTCATCGCATGTGGAACAAACGTGATTGCTAGAAATTTACAACACGCAAAGAGAGAGAGAGAGAGAGAGTGAGAGAGAGAGGGGGGGGGAGGGAGAAATGGCCGACGATTTCAAGTTGTGTTTTGTGATGGACAGAAAATTGTTTCAAACTTTTCAAACAAAGCTGTCCCTGACAAACAAATTGTTGGAAAAGTGTAGATGGGGGTCTCATACATTTATAAGAAACTTACTTGGGCACACTGTTACGATATTCTGGATGAAATCAATAAAATTGTTTGATGAGTTCCTTTCCGTGGGTCTCAAACAAAGGTATAATTCATCGATTCCTTTTTACCATGCACAAAGTAAGTGAAAGAACATGCAGAGAAATGTTGGTTATTAATTGACAATCTAATTAATGTACGACATGTAGCCCTTTCTGGTTGATGGCTTAAACTAGACGCCTCCAAACAAACGTCAACAGACACAAATTTGACTTGTCAAGCCCCGTGAAGGGCTATTTCCTTTGCAGCGGCGAACTGCTGGCTTTGCGGTTCGGCGGTGGGCTATATATTCGATGAACGGCTCAGTTTTCTTGCATTCCTCTTGTGGGCTCTCGTTAGCAAGAAGAGCTGTACGTGTGCAGTTTTATCGAGTGTTTGTTTTTTAGAACGAGCGCTAGCAACGTTTTTTTAGCAATCATGTCTGATACCACTGCTGCTCCTGCCAAGAAGAAGGTAAAAGACAAATATCGTCCGAGGTACAAGTTGATGATCGCCGCTGCCATTACCGACATGAAGGACAGAGGTGGTTGTTCACGCCTGGCTATTCTGCGGTATATTGTGGCCCACTACTTTGTGGGCTTTGACATACCCTTCGTTAACCGCAATATTAAAATGACCCTGAAGGCTGGGGTGAAGAACGGCACCATCAAGCAGATCAGCGGCACTGGGGCGAGGGGCACTTTCATGCTGGCAGAGGAAAAGACTGCGGACAAACCCAGGGCCAAAAAGCCGAAGGATGTTGGCAACAAACCTGCAAACAAGGAGGCTAAGGCTGCCCCAAGAGAAGCCCAAGTCTCCTGCCGAGAGAGGGGCGCAATCCAAGAAGGTGGCCAAGTCTCCAGCCAAGGTGGGAAGCATCAAGAAGGTAGCCAAGTCCCCAGTCAAGGTGGGGAAAGCCAAGATGGCCAAGCCCCCAGCCAAGATGGCCAAGCCCCCAGCCAAGGAAGATGGCCAAGACCCCCCCCAGCCAAGAAGATGGCCAAGCCCCCAGCCAAGAAGATGGCCAAGACCCCAGCCAAGAAGATGGCCAAGACCCCTGGCCAAGACCCCTGCCAAGAAGGGCCAAGACCCCTGCCAAGAAGATGGCCAAGACCCCAAAAGCTAAGACTCCAAAGAAGTAAAGCGCTGAACTGGCGCCTCCAGGCAACCCTTTAACCCCCCCCCCCCCCCCCCCCTTTTTTTTTTTTTTTATAGCGTTCTTTTAGGCCTTCAGGCCATTCCTTTCCCCAAGTGGGATGGACATCTCGTTGCACGTATCTTGCCAAACCTCTCCCCACCCCACGCACGCGAACGTATTCCATCTTGTTTTGATGGTGCATGCACGCTGTATGGAGCTAGGTAACAAGGGGGGTGGTGGTGCATGATTTTTTTTTTTTTCTGCTGGCTTACTTACACACGAATTGCTTTGGAAACCGCTGAATAAGGGATTTTTGAGTTAAAGGTCGATTTTTTTTTTATCTTGAACGTTTTTGTACAGGGCCCCAAGGTGTTCATGGCCATGATTTAGTATAAGTTTACAAAACTGCAAAAAAAAAAAAAAAAAAAAAAAAGTGGGCGGCTTTCCACTCTAGCTTACTGTTGCTAGAATCGTCTTCGCTTCGATCTTTCTGTGTGTGTGTGTGTGTTTTCCCCTCTGCATGGGGGAGACTGATGTGAGCAAAAAGATTAACGGCTGTAACCTGTCGCTCCTCATCCGTCTAAATTTCCACTCCCCCCCACCCCTCAAATCTTAGCCGCTGCATTTGGCTTACTACTGGTTTTGCACTCCGTGTAATTTTTATTGTTTTCTTGTGTCATCGACTTTAAGTTTTGCCACTGCCTTGGTAAGATTCCGTCTTCTTCCCCCACGGGTAGCGGCCCGAATTATACAAGCGGCTATGAAAAAACCGAACAGTTGAAAAAAAAAATTGAAGGGAAGGGGGATGAAGCCCTCCCCCCTCCCTCCTCCTTCCCCAATCGCCCGTTTCTTGCTTCACTCAGTAGGATTTATTAATAATTAAATTCGTAGCATATTGTGAAACTAAAGCGTCGTCTGCTACGCGCACATTTGTCCTTCTGTTCGTCCTGAGACGCCACCCCATCTTGACAGAAATTATATAATGCAGTTTCTCGACATATTTTCAGAATGCCAGTTTATTCCTTAAGTCGCATCAACGCGCGCGTACATGAATTCAGGTGTACTATGTGCACCCCGCCTTTCTGACCCAACATGGGCGGGCTCTCTCTCTCTCTCTCTCTCTCTCTCTCTTACATTTGCACCACAAACGCTCATTGTGCACACTCAAACGTGTTGTGCCTACGCGTGTGTCTGAGCAGAGGAGGGAAGAGGCGCCCAGGGACCCTCCCTTCCCCGATAACCGCGTGTATTCAAAGAAAATTGCCACACACGCACACGCATACACGCGCACGCAGACACAGGATAATTGAGTGCGAGAGAGCACACACGTATGCATATTTGAATGCAGTTCGCAGACGATTTCATATCAATCCATCGAAAAAGTCAGTGAAAATCCACCGAACGCGAGTAATCGTCGTCTGTCAGCGATAGAAAGGTAAAGTAGAATCACATTGAAAGCAAAAAGCTTCGAATAGAATTGGGCCTACTTGGGGTCTGATCTAAATTCATTCATACATTTGGACACATTTCACACGTGTACCGTTGAAAACACCGCTGTGGAAAGTCTAACACACGCAGGAATGCTTAATCTAGACAGGGGCTGTATACTAGACATGCTGTCCTGATTCAGAGACGCCTTTTTACGGTCACAAATTTTAGAAGAGTGCCGCAGTACACTTTAAAAAAAAAGCCAGAAAAAAGCACGAAGTTCAATGACACATTGATGTCGTCGGTAAGGAGAGAGAGGAGGGGACGAACAAAACACAAATATAAAACATTAGCATAAACCAGTAAGACACGGTCGCTTTGATTTCGACTAAAACAATAACAAAACGTTGGCACAAAGCATTACGACATGGTCATCATGATTTCGTTTATTTTCATCGTGGATCGATTCATGATAATTATGTTAAGGAAAAAAAAAAAGAAGAAAAAAATCCTTTAAACTTTTTCTGCAACGCCCTTCTTTTCCCATCCGATCCATTCAACCTCCCCCTCCCCCTCGGTCACACACAATGACACACACACACACACACACACACACACACACACACATTATTCTCAGTTACATTGCAGTTTCAGTTTAATCAAAGAGGCATCTGCATGTGCGGAGTGCGTGTCTACACGACAAGCACAAAATCGTATCTGCTAAAAAACAAATGACAATAAGAAGAAAAAAAAAAAAGGAAAAAAAAAAAAGTTTGAAGCGGAGAGATCATAGATGCAGAGGGGAAAGGATCGGTATTTTACTTCACTTTCCCCCACATTCTCTACGTTT
>JADBJO010001400.1:355000-375000 GCA_016801955.1 Conus betulinus | reverse complement strand
ATATGGCAGTCAAACGTGATCATTGCAGTGAAACGTGCACACCATTAAGAGCACACACACACAAAAAAAAAAAGTAATCGAGACTCACGAAACAAATGATAATGGCTCACGAAACAGGTGGCTACGACTCATGGTAACGTCTGCAGGTGTCGCTGGTATCGGTCATTGGACTCTGTCCTTTGAAAGACTGTTTTCGCAACGAGGATCCAGACTGCCGGAAGCCGGAAGTAACAGCACAGTCAACTTTTTTTTTTCACTGCTCATCGCGACTCAGGTTCGTAAGACTGGTGAATTCTAATCTTTCTGTCTTTGGATCATGTCATCATTGGATGTCTAAACACCGTCACAACCAATGAAATTCATGGCTTTGACGTGAACGTATTTTCATCACGTCTTAATTTTTTTTTTAACCGTTCTTTTGCAGTGATCGCCATCTTTCGGGTCTAAGTAGCTTCCAAAGGTCCAGTATCTTGTGATGCTTGCGGGGCCAACGAAGTCCAGTGCTTGCAGTGGATATATATATGAACAACACGGTGATACATCGGGCCTCATTGTACGTAGCTGTTCCCAGGCTGTGTGTGTCAGCTACCAGCCTGCTGATGTGTACCCGGCACAGACGACCGACTACGGGACAGTGGGCACCATGTACTCTGTCTGTTTGTCTGTCTGTCTGTCTGTCTGTCTGTCTCTTCTTTCATTGATGAATTGGAATCAGTTCTGCAGTGGAACTCGCATCCGTGTATTGTTTTTCGCATACAGAAGAAGGCACATATAGCAATCCAAGTACGAAATAGATAGAAAAGACAAACAACAAAGACAACTACTTACAAAACTTGCATCATTTCGTGACATGATAGCTCAGCTACTGACATCCATAAAGCATACAACATCTGCCCTGGTAGGGCACCAGCCATCCCGCTGAATTCGCTACCCACGCATGGTAAAAATCAGCTGGAAAGAAAAAGGTGCTACAAAATACATGGAAAAAGGCTGTACGAGTAAGCAGTCACAGGGAAAGGCAGTGCTGTCCGCACTATACATCGTTTAGTCACCGTCTGTTCGTCAGATGACGGGAAGCGGCGTGTCATAAACTTCACAATAGAAAGAAGGGTCCATTTTTTTCCCCCAGAACAACAGCACATGTGAAACGACCACAAAGGCAGAAAAACGGAGAACGACAGTAAAGAAAGACAAAAATTATGGGGGGGGGGGGGGGGGGGGGAAAAGCTTGAAAAAAAAAAAAAAGAAAAAGAATGACCGAATTAAAAAAAAAAAAGAAGTTGGAAGTTACCACAGCTGAATTTCCAGAAAAGAAAACAAATCACACCTACCCCCGCCCACCCCCACCCCCACACACACCCATATATATATATATATATATATATATATATATATATATAATATACTGTTAAAACGCCTAATAAAAATCTTAAGGTGCTCAACCCCTTGGGGAGCAACATCTGTTAAAAATAGTATGATATATATATAGATATAGATAGATAGATAGATACTCATACATACACGCCCACAGAGAGAGAGAGAGAGGAGAGAGAGAGAGAGAGGGAGGAGGGGGAAAACAAAAGGAGGGAGCAAGGAAATGAGGGAGGGGAGGTATGGAGAAGGTGGGGGGGGAGGGGGGGGGGGGGCAGTATGGAGACACACAGACGGATGAATCCGGCCGGAACCCCAACAAACACAACAAGATCAAGCCGGACCATCAATCGCTCAATGACAAGCCAATGACAAGTGCGATGATCATCAGCGATCAGTATCAGCAGTGCCTTACATCAGATTAAAGACCTAGTTACACCACGGAGACGTCAACAGGACCAATTTAAACGCCAGTCGGCCAACCGCACTCGCATTCACGCGGCACAATCGAAGGTACGGGAGGTAACTGTTTGCCGCCTTTTTGACATCGGACGATTCGTCTGCCTGCTAGCTGGACTTCGAATTCTGTGGCCTGGAGCAGACTGCGTTGCGGGAGTCGTCGAATTTTGTTGAGTATTCGGGTAGGGGTGGATAGTGTATAGCGCGCGTGTCTGCGTGCGTGCGTGCGTGTGTGTGTGTGTGTGTGTGTGTGTGTGTGTGTGTGTGTGTGTGTGTGTGTGTGTGTGTGTGAGTGTTCCCCGTCTATTGTAATTGTCTCAGGATTACTTGGCACATACTGCTGTGAACCCAAGTTTTTTTCATCAGTTAGTTAGTTTTATACATGTTCTTTACACAAATTTCATCCCAGTCAAATTGCATGTGTATGGGGGATGGTCCAGTCTGTCTCTCCAGTCTGTCTGTCTGTCTCTCTGTCTGTCTGTCTGTCTGTCTGTCTGTCTCTCTTCATAATCTCAGTCAGTCATACACAAAGGTCATCGTTTTTTATGGGAAAAAAAAATTTGTTTTATTACAATGGTTGATGGATTATGGGGGCTAGCAGCCTCATCCTAATGTTTTCATGTAGACAGATCAATAAATATAGACCTAAAGAAGAAGAAGAAGAAGAAGATCATCAACAAAGAAGAACAGGAACAACATCAACGACAACAGATCAAATACATAACTGGCCCTAAAGACGCAGGGCCTGGATTTTGAACATGGAATGGAAAGAAACACGCAGCAACCTCACTATATGAGTATAAACAATGCAAAGATACGTGCTCTTCCAATATCACCTTCAAAGTTTGCATCAAACACAAAACGTGTGATCACTGACAAAATGTAGAAAGCTGAATCACAAAGCTTTGTTTTGTTTTTTTGAACAGGGAAGAAACTCAAGACATTCGTCATGTAAGATTTTGTTGAAAATGTTATCGTTGTGACGAAGAGAAAATAATCTCCGTGATGCAGCCTACATGACCGAGTTTTCCCCATGGTTTTGAAGAACCAGGCTTTGAATAAACAAGCAGACAAGCACCCAAAAATCACTTTGTGGACAATATCAAATTTGTTAAAATTGTAGTCCTTGTTCACAACTAAAGGAACATACATGTTTATTCATTTGTATAGTTTGGACATGAAGGTCCTAATAAATGCATTCTGATACATTACGGGCGCCTTGTGAGAGAAAAAAAAAAAAAGACAAATGGCTTATAGTTTACCTATCCCCGGGTACCCAGTTATTTTTCTTGATCTGACCTGAACCATGCATTTTTTTAAAAACACATTTGAATAGAAAAAAGAGGATAAAGTAAGAAAACTATTACATGTCGAGTGTAGAGAATCAGTTTCATCTTCTCTGGAACGACAGCGACAACAGAGACAGTCCACCCTGGTAGGTATGAGAGACACGCCAGTAAGCTCCGACTGACAATTACAAATTCTAATTTTTAGGCAAAACGGTGTTATACTGTCGTTAGGTAGAAACTCTCGGAAGGAGCTGGACAACGGGTCTCCAGAGAAGAAACAGTCCTCAGACAGGTGCTTCGGCTCTGGGCTCCTAGCGCACTTAGATGGTCGAGCCTCATACAGTCATGACTCCTAGGTGCCCGTCTGCTGCCAGGTCACCCTGCAACCTTCCAAGGCTCCAGACTGGTTCTGCTGTCAGTGTTGGAATGGTTTGGTTGGCTTCAAAGAACGTAACAGATCCGTAAGGAGAGGCTCCGTGATTTCTTGGTTCGAAACTTTGCCTGGATGAAGCAATTTACTCGTCTAAATGCCCCGATATTTTTGTGTTTCGTCTTCCTTGGTGGATAGGAAGGTTGTCTCTTTCATGCAGGTTTTTAGAAAGGGGGCATTAGGTATCCATTCCAAAAGTCTGCTGAACCTGTATTGATCATAGCTGCTTTCAAGATGACCTCCATTGCCAACACAAATAATACTGGGAAATTTGCGCTGCCTTTTGCTGTGGCAGTTCCCAGACTGAGGCATTCTGTTGAGTATTCTTTTGTGGAACATTGAAGTACTTCTTCAGCATTTCTCGAATGTTATCTAGGACATGATACATATCGCGGGCCAACTGAATCATCTTATATGGAACTGATTCATATTCATTTGCGAGATCGAGCCACACTGCGTCGAGAGTCCATTTCCCTATCTGAACTGTTGGGGTCGCTTCCTAAAGCATAGCAGCATGTTCTACACAGCCCGACACTTGCAGGATACCTCCATTCTGGACTGATACATCCAGGTACTCGTTATCTCTGAGCCATTTAGTCAGCTCGCTATCGTGAGAAAGAACATTTCCCCCCCTGTACATTCAGAGGTAATATTGCAGGCAAAGCATCTTTAAGCGTGGGTTTTTGTCATCAGAAATACACGACCATCAACATTTAATTGTCAACATGGCAGGTGACGAACAGTACACAAATACAGTGACAAAATTTACATCCTTTGCGGGATACATTTTTGACCAAGGTCGGTATCATAGTATTCAGCTACAGGTTCCTCAAAGTTTGCCGAGAATACGATACAATCCACAGTGACCTAGAGAACTCTGTCAAAGGTAAACAGATAGGCTCATGTCGCACAGCGCACTTCAGTTCAAAATGTATTCCGCTGTGACAGAAACGTGTACGATAATCTCTGCCTCTGTCTTTTCATGGCTCTGACATAATCCACATAAATCCATTTTCCAATTTCCCTTAGCGAATTTTCAGGGATATATTTTAAAACCGCAGACATTGGTTACTACTAATTTAATCAAGATTTGTTTGGCTTTAAATTTTGCCTCATAAACATAAACGTAAGGAAAATAAAAAGGACAGTCAAAAAAAAAAAAAAAAAAAAATAGTAACCAAATATTCAATTCAGAAAGAGAAAGAAAGAACGTCGGACGAGCAAAATGACAGAGACGGGTGAGCCATCTCTCTAGCACAAAGCTACACCTTTATTCATTCCAAGCATAATGAGAAACGTTAGCTAAAGCTAATAGTTGTATGGCATTTCTTCTACTCACACGCCCCGTTCGCCACTCCCCTCCTCTCTGAACAATGATTTTTTGTCTTGTTAACAGATCGTAGGTGAGATCAGTCAATCGCACGAGAAAAAACCAAAAATGGCACTACTACACATTGCATTGCTGCTGCCGCCTTGATCACTCTGCTGGGCGGTGCCATGGTGCCAGAGGTCTCGGCTAGCGTGGTCACCTTGGGATGTGAGTACTATCAAACACTGAGAATGGGAACTAACGATCGTGTGATAAGTGTTCAAGCTCAAGGAACGATTGCTGTCGTTACAATAAAAGGTCTGCAAGGTTCTGAATTCCTACCCTTTCCTTTCTACCCTCCTATATCTATTTCTTTCTTTGATCATGATGATGATGATAGAGGGAATCGTAATGATAATGATTGTTGTTAATATTGTTATTATGATTGTTGTTATTTTAATTGTCTCCCCCCCCTCCCCCCAGCTCATTTTACCACCATCCCTCCATTCCCCACTCTTTGCTTTCCACCTTCTCACCTTCACCCCTCCCTCTTATCCTCCCCCCTTTTCTCCATGCCTCCCCACGATTTCCCTTCTATCTCCCATCCCTCAGTGAATTTTTTCCAGCGAAATCTTTTCCAGTGAACTCCTTTTAGTTCCACAACCACATGATTCTATGCTGTTTTGCTTGTCAGTTGGCCAGCTTTGCTTGAAGAGGGTTTTTATATTAAATCAAAATATTGCAACTAATTCATGGGTATTGCGTGGTTTCAACTCTTTATCTTCCTTCCTAGTATTTCCATCAGCAGGATATCGCATGCCCGGGTGAAGCGTTTATTTACTTATTGTACATCTTTTGTTTACCTTTCTGGGGTCAGAGGCGGACAGGAGTGGATGGGTGGGGAGGAAGGGTGGGAGGGGTGTGTAGAAGGGGTTACAAAAGTGATGAAATAATGGCCACCATCCCCAACCACATGCTCCCAAGCGCACGAAAGCATCCGCGCTCGCAAGCACGCACACACTTCCAACATAAACAACAACAGCAACAATAACAACCACAAAAATATGACAATTTCACCTGATCATTTGCTTCCAACTCACGGACTTCTTGTTTCATTTCACTTATGTATGTATCTGTACGTGTTATGTTTATTTTTGTGTACTTATCTATTTACTTTAGTTAGTTACTTAGATAGTGGTCATTTACTTACTTGGTTAGTTGATTAATTATCTGTCTATTTTGTCAGCATTGTTTCTCAATTTTTGCTTCGTTGTTTTTCCTCCCTTTATTCCCTTTTTGTTCATTCATCCATGCTTCACCTTTTGCTTTTTGTTTTCTGCCAGTTATGATCTGTGGTGACTGCTCTGTACGTCTGTATGCGAAAGTTTACCCTGTTCCCGACAGTTCAAATCTGTAGTAGCTGCTCTCAATGTCAAGATGACATTTATATTCACTGTCGAAAACTGTAGGAATGCTTCGCAGGTCAGCATAATAAGTATGTCCTTTTTTTTTTGTCGACAGCTAAAATCTGCACTGGTTGATATACACGTCTGTATACGTGTTTCTGACAGTTCTTCATGTTAAAAACAGACGCTTTCCTCTCTAGTAATAATTCTTTGCCGATTTTTTTTTTGTTAATGTTTGAGTGAGTGTGTGTTCGTGTGTTGCTTGTTGATGACTTGGAGGTCGAAAAGCATTTTTTTTTTTTTTTTTTTTTTTTTTTTGTTCAATTTGTTCGGCGGTCGTGAGACACACACAACTTTGTTCTCTGGTTTTTGTCATGCCAGATCTGATGTGAATGCCCTTACATAGTCTGCATATTAAAATTACCTATAATGCTAAACAGAAGCTGCAGTGATTTCTGCAAGTTTGCGCATAAAGGGTGTTTTTTTTTTTTTATCTGCCATTAAAATCTGCAATGACTACCCCAAGCCCGTACATTACGTGTGCCTTTCAAACCAGCCAAAATCAGCAGTGACCGTTTTGTGAGGCTGTATAAATATGTTTACCTTCTTTTTTTTTTTCTCTGGAAGTTCAAAATTGTATAACTTCTCTGTAACTTTGTACACTGAATTTCCTTCTCTCGGCCATTAAAATCTGTAGCAGCTGTGCCGTCTGCAAAGTCTGCACGTTTAGTGTGCCTTTAAAACTCAAGAGATTGCTGTGTAAATCTACAAAAACAAACAAACACACCACCACCACCACCACAACAACAACAAATAAACAATAAGTTACTTGCAAAGCGAGGGTACTGCAGGCGGAAATCTAAACAAATCTTAAAAAAGTTTATGTAAAAAATCCGCCAAGCATGAACAAACGAATCGCAAGGCAAATCAAGGAGAACGAGCAATCACTTACCTTGTCAACTATATTTTTGCTGTCCTGAGTGTTGTTCATATCTTACCTGAAGAAGACCTAAGAGGTCGAAACGCGTCGTGTTTTGTTTTTGTGACGTGTTTGTTCATGTTAAGGCGGATTCATTACATACACGTTTTAAGGTTTGTTTAACGAAAAGTTGACGTTTTCGCATCAGTCAAAATCTGTAACGTTTGCGGCTGCGTAAACTGGCATATATATTTTATCCTTCACGTCAGTGTAGGCAGGTGGTGTCTGATCGGCAGGGCACACTTAATAAATAAAACTCGCCCCCCCCCCCTCCCTTCCCCTCCCTTTTTACCCCCCTCGTCTTTCCGCCCCACCATCCCCTCTCTCATCTCCCCTTCCATTCCATCTTTTCTTTCTTTTCTTTCTTTCTTTCATTTCTTTTTTCTTCTTTTTCGTTGCCAGTTTTCAGCGAGTGCGTGAGCTCCGCCGAGGAGTGTTCGACCAGCAACAAGGCGATCGGTCAGTACCCCCACTGCACGGACTGCAGCATGTTCGCCAAGTGCAATGGCGCCGGCAGTGCTCTCATCACTTGTCCTTCCGGTCTCAACTATGACTACCTCAAGGGAGTGTGCGATTACGTCGGTCAGGCAGCGTGTGGGTGAGTGGGGTGATAGATAGGACAAGAGGAGAGGAGAGACGGGTGGAGGACGTAGTAGGGGGCGGGTGAAGGGGAGTGGGGGGGGGGAGGGGGGAAGGGGAGGGGGGGAGGAGGAGGAAGAAGGATCGTTATTGAAACGGATAGAAGAAAGAAAGAAAAATGACGAGGATTACTCAAGTGAGGAAATTCCGTGAAGAATGTCGCTCAATCAGAGTACGTGTCTGTTTATGATGTATTGGAGGAAAGAACAGGGAAAATTAAAAAAAAAAAAAGCAGTATACATTTTTAAGAACACACACACACACACACACACACACACACACACACACACACACACACACACACACACACGAACGAGCGAACGACCTGACCCGATCTGATCCGGACTAACCGACCGACACACCAACCAGCCAACCATTCAACCTACCAACCAACACATAAACAGGTGTAATGGTTGATCAAAAAAAAAAAAAAAAAAAGGAAGCATGACTAAGCTTAGGTATGAATATGTGGAACAGCACAATAGAAAGTTGGACGTGTATTACGATTTGACTGTAACAATTTTGATCTGCTTGGAAGAGAGAGAGAGAGAGAGAGAGGGGGGGGGGGGGGGGGGGGGGAGGGAGGGGGGGGGGGGAGGGGGGGGGAGAGAGAGGAGAGGAGAGAGAGAGAGAGAGAGAGAGAGAGAGAGAGAGAGAGAGAGAGAGAGAGAGAGAGAGAGACTCTCCAGACAGCTTATGGGTGGAAATGCGGATTCTGTTTACACTGTGTGAAGATGTGAAGTATTGGTAGTGCAGGGTACTGTAGGAGTGGGCATGGGGATGAGGATACGAGTGGGGGTAATAAAAAACAATGGTGACGAAACGATGACAAAAAGTGTCCACCTCTGTATCATTACTGTGATGTTCAGGACGACAACCAGCCAGACAAGCCCTACCAGCCCAACCAGCCCGTGAGTAACTCTAAACCAAACATGTGACAATGTGTCCAATAAAAGACGAAGACCTTTCACACGACAATGTACACGTCTTTCCTTTTTTTTTTTTTCTTGTCTTTTCTTTCTTTCTTTCTTTTCTTTTCTTTTTTTGCTTGGAAGTGTTTTTCCTTCCAAATAGGCACAAAAAAGTTTAGAGCAATGATTGTTTTGAAGCTGTTTAGTTGCAAAGCATACTGCACGATGAAAACAAGAACACACACACACACACACACACACACACACACACACACACACACACACAGAGAGAGAGAGAGAGAGAGAGAGGAGAGAGAGAGAGAGAGAGAGAGAGAGAGAAAACTAACCAACCAACCAACCAACCAACCAACCAAACAAGAACAGGTTCGTACTAGCCGCAGCATACGGCCCCAACAGAGGATGAACACGATTGGCAGAATAGGTTCGGCTGCTTGATTTTCGGGTCTGTTTCTTTCAGCCTTCTGTTTCGAGCCTCGAAGGTCAGCTGCCCTCGGAATAAACCGATCAGAAACGAAACTTTGAGCATGCAAAGAATTCAGAGGAGGCCTACCATCTGTTCTCATCTGCTCCCCCCCCCCCCCCCCCCCCCCCCCCCCCCCCCGAATCTAGCATCGTCAAGTGTCAACGACCAGTGCTTTTCACTGGCTCACGATACCTGTTTTGCAAACTTAGAACATGTTGTTAAAGAAAAAAAGCACGTGAAAATAGCTTCGTAACCTATTTTGGATAAACATGGGTCACAAAAAAAACACCGAGTTCAATCTTCAGGGAACACTGTTGTATGAATCCTGTATGACATAGTCCTACCACAGAGCTGTTTCTGGTGTTATGCCCCACGCAGCGCAGAGGACAAGAAACAGCTTATAGTGATTCAGTATGTCAACACATACTTGTTCATAATTTAAAGATAAAATTCTTAGTGAGTCCGCCAAAAGCACTTGTTCATATTTTTTTTTTATATTACCTGTTGAAAACCTCGGGGCTGAAACGTGTTGCCTCCTGTGTTGTTTGCTGTTCTTGGAATTACACAGTTTGGCGGTGAATTAGTGAATGATATTGAACTACTTTCTGTGTTTGTGTTGAATTACTTTCTGTTTTCGCATTGTTCCGCAGGCCTGTTTTAAGAGGAGGGCATGTATTTTATGTTTTAAACACACGAATATGTCACACACACACACACACACACACACACAGCACAGAGAACGAGAGAGAGAGAGAGAGAGAGAGAGAGAGAGAGAGAGTGTCTGTGTTCGTGCGCGCGCATGCGTGTGTGTGTGTGTGTGTGTGTGTGTGTGTGTGTGTGTGTGTGTGTGTGTGTGTGTGTGTGTGTGTGTGTGTGAGGGAGAGAGAGAGAGAGAGAGAGAGAGAGAGAGGAGAGAGAGAGAGAGAGAGAGAGAGAGAGAGAGAGAGAGAGTGTGTGGGTGTGGGTGTGATGTGTGTTTGAGTGTGTGTGTGTGCATGCGCGCGCGCGCGCGTGCGTGCGAGCGCGCGCAGGTGCGTGAGAGAGAGAGAGAGAGAGAGAGAGAGAGAGAGAGAGAGGGAGAGAGAGGGAGAGAGAGAGAGAACGGATGTGTTGTCACATGGGAGCGTAACAGCCTCACAAACCGTTAACATCTGTTCTGTTTGTTTCCCGATGAAAACAGGCATCATTCTTCAGGAAAACAGCAGTGATAGCGAAACCAGTGGTCATCCTCAAGAATTTCAATTGTTTCCCCAGTTTCCCCAAGTAGAACGGTTACTGCCCTTCGGGAAAACACTAACAATAGGGAAAAAACAGTCATTAATTCTGTTATCCATAAGAATCTCAGTCGTTTTCCATCTTTTTCCCCGTGCAAAACTGCTATAATATAGAAAAAACAGCCGTTATCGCCGTCACCCTTGAAGAGTGCAACTGCTTTCCTTGTTTTTTCCCGAGGAAGGCTGTTTATCATCCTTCAAGAAAACAGCAAAGATAAGGAAAATAAGCTACTCTCGCTGTTCTCTGTAAGAGTAACAGCTATTTTTTCCATTGTTTTTCACATTTCCGCTTTCCGGTGGAGTGATATGTGCGTACGCATATGCCAGGGATAGCAAGGAAATCCTCGATGGTAACTGAGTTCCTTGTTCTCGCGGTTTCCCTCAGGGTAAAGTACATTTTCCCACCAGGAAAAACAATCATTATCCTAAAGAAAACAGGAAAAGTAATTGTGATCTTTGGAGAAAATGAACACAGTTAATACCCCAAGGAGAGCAGTTATGATCCATTATGGAAATAGTGAAAACAGTTGTGATTCTAATATGAAAACAGGGAGGAAAGCTTTGATCCTTCGGAAAAAAAAAAACACTATTATCCTAAAGAAGACATTTTTTGATCCTCAGGGATAACACCCATAACAAATGATTTCTCTTTCCATTGCCATTTTCTGAATGCTGATGTCTATTTTCCTTAGGAAAAAACAGCTACCATGGGCTTTTGACGGTAGTACACACACGTACTGACGTAAAATGTAAGACTGATACAATCTTCCCCCATTTTCACAATCACACTGATCGTGAATTTGCGTCTGTGTGTGGATTACGCAGGAAGAATGTGACAATGTGACATTTTAATGGACTTCGAACACCTGAGTCGGCTGTAATATTGTTACGTTTTTCGTGAGTAACCCTGAGCAGCAATAGTTAATGTTGTCTAAGGGTAAGATCTTTTTAGGAGAGTTTTAACAATAGAACTTTTCAGGGTAGCTATTCTTGAGCACTGTTAGTCATTAATGGCTGACATTTACTATAAAAATCGGATATTACCGTCGTAAGTTTTAGACCAGGAATTAATTATCTTATTCAGCTGTTCATTAGCCTGGCTAGTGGAAGGGCGCCGTTTATTCGTTTTGAAATATGCAGATCTGTATAATCGAATAAGTACTTTTTGAAATAGCCCGTCTGAAGCTTCCTCTTTCGGCGTTTCCAACGTGTGGGCAATGGTGAGCTACCATTCTTTTCAAGTGAAATTCAAACTTTCCATCCGAATCATTCGATTTAAAACGGTTTATGTCAGTGCTCCATTAGATTCGGCGGCAAGGCGGGTTGCACGTGCGTTATCACATTGCAGGACGAGCCCTACCAGTCCAACCAGCACTACCAGTCCGACCAGTCCGACTAGTCCTACAAGTCCTACAAGTCCGACAAGTCCAACTACCACTGCGATTCCCACACTTGCAGGTAAGTGCGCTTCCGCGCGTGCCCCTGTGTGTGTGTGTGTGTGTGTGTGTGTGTGTGTGTGTGTGTGACTTTGAGGACGACTTGCTATGGAGTTTCTTTGTGCAGGATTTGTCGAATCCACACAAAAGCTGACGAATAAGGTAAAAACAACGACACAACAACAAACAAACAAAAACGTATATTGACGATTTGTCACATATTCATCAAACCCAGATGCCGCTCAGCGAATGGACAAAGAATATCTTTCGATCACAACTTCATAAAACCAGCTGAAATACGCTTTGTAACTGACGTTAATTATCATTATGCTGTTTCAGCATGAGGAAAATCTGAAGCCATTCGATGCCTTTGATTTTTCTTTTTACCATAATTCCAACCTTCTGGGAACAAAAAAAACATGTTAGTGAGATATATAATCAAATATTGCGGCTGAACATTGCACTATTCTGTTTACAATTCAGGCCCGTATATTCCAGATTATGCAGTGGAAATTTTCATCTCCTCTGAAAAATGACTATCAAGCTTTGTTAGTTAGATTTTGCTGTATCATTCGTCCGTTTTTTTTTCTTGAGCAACGAGCCAAAAAACGACAGGTGAAATTTGTCATACTGCTTGTGACGTGCGTGCTCGTCCGACGGTGTGGTGGAAGATCAGTCTACACCAGACTTGCGCTTATTCCAGTTACGTTTGAAAACGTGATGGAATTTAGCTCCCGAAATAATGAATCGTTCGGAAACTGTCTGACATTACCACAACATGTAGCTCGATCTCTCCTCTCTGGCTTTGCTCCGAGAGATGTTCCACCTGATATGCGTCCTTCCTTCCTTCCTTCGTTCCTTCCTTCCTTCCTTTATCTTTGTTTCTTTTTCTTCTTCCGTTCTTTCTTGCTTTCTTTTTTTTTTTCTTTTTTTTTTTTTTTTTTACTTATTTTGTTTTCTTTCTTTTCTTTTTTTTTTTTTTCGGGGGGGGGGGGAGGGGATGGGGGGATTCAATATTTTCATTATTATGACATGAAAAGCGGTTGATGATCGATGTTGTTTTCGATCGGCCTTTTTGGTTCAGTACATGGCTTGGTTCTGAATGTTACTGTGGGTATTCAATATGTGTGTTTTTGTTGTTCTTGTGTGTGTGTGTGTGTGTGTGTGTGTGTGTGTGTGTGTGTGTGTGTGTTTTGTTTTTAGTTACTTTGCAGTCCTGATGTAGTCCCGGTGGTCGCGATGATGTAAAACAGTGACGTGGCTCACTAAATTCTCTGTCGTTTCCTCCCAACTTAAAGAACAAGCGGATACAAATTTTAACATAGTTGTAATCCCGCCACAATTAGAAGCATTCACTTTGTTCCCTCGTACATTTTGATAATACATGCACAAGATATCAGAAACTCAGCCAAACCCTGATGTGCCTCGATGGTCGGCAGGGATATAAACAAGATGAGTCCCAAGCTTTGCTGTCGTTTATTTTCCCCCAGCTTTTAAAACAAATGAATACAGATGCCTACACAGAAACATACATACACACCACATTATGAAATTTTCACACACACACACTCCACTCCCTACACAAACATTTTAGAAATGCTTTTTGATTGAAGTATCTGCACAACCTGGGTTTATCTCAAGTTTGCACTACATTTAGCCGTCTGCGTATCTTTGTTTGTCTTATCTTGCCTGTCTGTCTGTCTGTCTATCTCTATCCCTCTTGCTACATGTGTAGTTTTGTTTGCTTGTTTGTTTGTTTTTGTTATTCACGTAAAAAAAAAAAACCCACAAAAGACCTTGATGAATACATTTGAAAAAAAAGTATGATGTATGAAACTTGTTGTAGATAATATTCAATTTTCTTTCTGGAAATGGATATATAGTGTTTATTGTTCATCTTGTGAATAAAATGTGTAAAAAAACATTTTGGAAATGTATGCAAATGACATTTTGCGATGATACATTGGCACTAGAAACTCAGCCAAACATGCATGCTCCCTTCATTTAGCTTGAATCAAGTTGAAAAAAAAAAATAATAGAGGAACGTCAGCATTACATCTCCCCCACCCCCTTATACCCCCTTCCGCCACCCCCCCTTCCTTTCCACCTTATACACCTGCATTCCTCACTGTACTTTTTTAAAGTAAGCCCCATCCACTCTGTTTTTACCCATACTTTTTTTTTCATTTTTGCTCTCTCATACCAATGACAAACCCCCCCTCCCCCTCCACACATCCGTGCCAGCCGCCCAACACACATACACACACACACACACACACACACACACACACACACACACACACACACACAGCAGCAGAAAAAGAAAGACAGAGAGAGAGAGAGAGAGAGAGAGAGAGAGAGACAGACAGACAGACAGACAGACACAGACAGAGACAGACAGACAGGCAGACAGACACAGAGAGACAGACAGACAGAGACAGAGGGATAACCAGAAGAAGGAGATGGAGGTGAGAGACGGGGATGGACAACAATGGCAAGATGTCCACCCAACTTGTTTCGTTTCAGTGTTCGCCGAGTGCGTGAACAGCGTCAGCGAGTGTACCACGAGCAACAAGGCGCAGGGTCAGTACGCCATGTGCGGCGACTGCTCCATGTTCGTCAAGTGCAATGGGGCCGGCAGCGGCGCCGTCGCGTGCACTTCAGGCACCGAGTACGACGTCAACCTGGGAGTCTGCAACTTCATCGGCCAGGCCACCTGCCACTCTCGACGATGATCTGTCTGCCCGGTGAGTCGCGGAGAATGTGACACGGCTGTGTTCCTCCAGCACCTGAACGAAGAGGACTGCTACTGCCTTGTGATCAAAAGCGGGAAGAACATCGGTGTATCTGGAACGATCAGTACCGTCATTGCAGAGAGTGAACAAAAACCGGGAAGAACTTTTGAAGCATTTTGAGCGAATAGGAGCACCATATGAATGGTGAACGAAAGGGGGAAGAACTTCGATGTATTTGAGCGAATAGGACCGTCATTGCATAATGGGGAAAAAAGCGGGGGTAAAATTTCGATGTATTCTGAGAGAAAAGGACAGTCATTGCCTAGTGAAGAAAAACGGGAAAAAATTCGATGTGCTCTGAGCGATTGGGACCGTTTTTACACAATGGAGAAAAGCAGGAAGAACTTCGATGTATTATGAGCGAATAGAACCACCATTGCATACTGGAGAAAAAGCGGGAAGAACTTCGATGTATTATGAGCGAATAGAACCACCATTGCATACTGGAGAAAAGCGGGAAGAACTTCGATTATTCTGAGCGAATAGGACCGTCGTTGCATGGTGGAAGAAAGGCGGGGATGATTTTGATTTATTCTGAGAGAATAGGATCATCATTGCATAGTGGAGAAAGGCGGGGGAAGAGTTTCGATGCATTCTGAGAAAAAAAAAAAAATCCTTCATTTCATAACGGGGAAAAAGCGGGAGGAACTTCGATGTATTCTGAGCAAATAGGACTGTCACTGCATAGAGAGGAAAAGCGGGAAGAATTTTAATGTTCTGAGCGGATAGGACCGTCATTATATAGTGAAGAGAAGCGGGGAAAATTCGGTGTGTTTTGGGGTGATTAAGACCATTATTGCACGGTGGAGAAAAGCGGGTAGAACTTCGATGTATTCTGAGCGAATAGGACTAATATTGCACAGTAGAGAAAAGCAGGAAAAACTTCGATGTATTCTGAAAGAATAGGACCACCACTGTATAGCAAAGAAGGGCGGGAAGAACTCTGATGCATGTTTTCCTTTAAAACTGATAATTGAACGGAGACTTTAGTAAACACTGATCTCTGGTTAAAAACATTACGGAGAAGAGGGTGACAGCTTACCAAACAGAAGGTCTGGTTTGCTCCATATTTGAACCTCAAGTCAGAAGAAACCATTCTGCACGCGCAAACGATGCCACACAGTCTCATTCTCTTTCTTCTATCAGCAAACCAGGAAAAGAAAATCTGATGAGCACTCTCATAGACTTGATTGCGTGGTCCTCGAGTACCTAAACAGAGCCCGTAGCACATTCAACACGTCTTGGTTGACGGCGAACGGGACCGAAAACACTGTTTATTATCTGCAACTGCCAACTGCTTATTCATATCTCTGACAGCACAGCATACCTCACATATTTTAATGCAACGGATACATACATATAGGTTTATCAGGTATTAGCGGCAAATTTGTTGCAAAAATGATGAAGAGACGAATAAGTAAATGAATAATAACAATGAAAAAAGGCAGTAAAGGGACTCAGACTCTAAACGCTTATTAGTTAAATCTTTAATAAGTTTAAGTAACACACCCGCCAAACATGAACAAATGAATCATAAGACAAAACCTCTCAGGTCTCGTTCAGGCAAGATAAACAACACTGAGGACAACGAAAATGAAGAACGAGCAATCACTTACCTTGTCACATTCAGCGCAAGATGGGCATTGAATGAAAACGAGGCCGTCGGGAAGGAGACAATGCGAGTTAAAAATAGTAATGATGATGATAATAACACTGATATCAATGATGATAATGATAATGACGACGATGAAAATATAAAAAAAATAAACAAAAAGAGAGGATTATTACCACTTTTGGTGGTAATGATTATGACAACAGCAGTAGTGCAGGAGAAAGGAGAGGGGTTAGAGAATTGTCGAACGGCATGGTTGTCGCGGCAGCAGTGTTAGTGGCGACGGTGATGGTGATGATAATGGTAATGATGGTAATAGCAATAATAACACTGGCATTGATAACAATGTTAATAATACTAACAATAATAGTAACGGTAATGGTAATAATAGTAATAACAATAAAAGCAATGGTACATAGTAATTCGTTTGTTCATGTTTGGCTGATGTATTACTTGTTAAGATTTGTTTTTAGATTTCAGCCTGCAGTCACCTCACCTTTGCAACTAGCTTATAAGTTATTTAAACGTCTGGTTTCCTTCATCTTAGCAATGTCAATTCAATTCTTTCAGTTGAAAATAAAGAAAGGGAGAAAAAAATGATGCACGTACAAACAATGCCATACAGTCTCTTTGTCTTTCCTCTCTCAGCAAAAACAAAGAAAAGAACATCTGAGGAGCACTCTTATGGACCCATCCATCGAGTGGATGAATGAAACTTGATTGCGTGGTTCTAGAGTACCTAAACAGAGCCCGTAGCACATTCAACACCTTGACGGCGAGTGGGACCGAAAAGTACCACAATAGATATATCTAATAGAATTCGAATCCACGACCATAAACAACTGCGATGTAATGAAATGAACAATCCATTGTGAATTTATGCGACTGAGAAATAGAAATGGATGAAAATGTTTTGTCGCGATGATGATGATAATGACGATGATGATGATGACGACAGTGACAATGACGATGATGACAGCTGGAGGATTATGGTGATGGCGATAGTTACAGTTGTGGTTGTGTTGATGTATATGATTTTTTTTTCTTTGTTGTTTATTTATTTGGCTGCCAGTTCTCTGAAAATGTCATCCTTGATCTTTGATCTGTTAATGTTTGTAGCAGTAAAACAAATACAGTAACACACGTTATCACAGGTAAACTGTATTTGCTATGTTTCTAAAAGTCAAAAAGAAACATTCCCGCACTGCATGCTTTTACATATTTGTTTTTCTCTTTCAGATAAGGGGAAAAAAAAAAGCAAGCACAGCTGCTGCACATATCAACGACACGAAGTCATGAGGATCAACAGAACAGACTTTTCCTTTCCTCCTTCTCTCCACCCCCTCCCCTCCCCCCCCATCCATTTCCCCGTTTCTCCTCCTCCCCCTTCCCCCTCCCACCTCACCTACCCACCCACTACTGCCCATCTTCCGAGTGACCCGCAGCTTGGCAATTCATCTGGGGACGTGTCGAAGAACACTATAAACCATTTGTACTCGAGAATATTTATTCATGTGCACTTTGCACTATACTCATTTTAGTAACACCAAGGGTGGCATCATTTTTCATCAGTATGCAGCGCTGGAACCGATATACAAATGTAGCTAGCAAGCCTACACGAAATCTGATGTATACACGCAACCAGTCAGTTAATCATCACATACAAGGGATATGACGGTGTTTCAAAAGATCAACATTATAGTTGTCTTTATGAAAAGGGTAATCTGCATCATGAAAAGAATAACTGTTAACTACAATTTTTATTTCCGAGCGTGTCTGTGACAGGGGAATGCAATGGCATTTTGGTGTTAATGTATCGAAATGATTGAATTATGAAGTTTTAGAAAAGTGTTAGGTGGTTGTTTGTAGGCCAATATCTAGAAATGATGAAATTTTGAAAATGTCACCACATTTTCCATGATCGTTTGTAGGCCAGTGTCATGTTGAGATGATCGAATTTAAAGTTAAGAAAAAATCAGTATGGCTATTCATAGGTCAGCACCTGAAAGTGGTTGACTTTTGGTGAGGTTTTACAAATTTAGTACACAGTTGTTTGTTTTGCTAGTGTGTCCGGAAAATATAAAGTTTGCCGACGTTTTCACAAAATATCACATGGTTGTTAATAGCTCATATTGGGAACCTACTGAATTTTGAAGTTTCACAAAGAAAATTTCATGATTGACTGTAGGTCTCTATCTGGAAGTGATTGAATTTTGACGCTTTTGTAAAACAAAAAATTCACATGGTCCTTTGTACGTCAATATTTGGAATCACGAAAGTTTGCATAGTTGTTTGGGGGTCAATATCTGAAGCGACGAAATTTTGAGGTTTTCACACAAAAAATTCACAATTGTTTTGCAGGTTAGTATCTGGGAGTGTAAGAATTTTGAAGTTTTTTAAGTGTGTATGTTGCTGCCTATAGGTCACGATCTAAAAATGATGATTCGTATTGATTGACATTTGGAGTTTTTTTTTTTATTGATAAAGCGCTGTATGAAGAACTCTTGGTGAACAAGGAAAAGTATTCTGTAAAGTGGGACGCAATTTTTTATTTTATGCGGAGGTGGAATGGGTGTGCATTGTTTCTGTCTCTCGCTGGGATATTGTTTTCGAGTGACAAATGATGAAGCAATGCCAGTACAAACTTGTATTTTATTCTTTTCTCATCAATGATAAAAAAAAAACCTTCTTGAATTATTCATTTATCACCCTCTTTACCAGAACTGGATTTTATACTTTTATATTGGTAAGTATTGTCTTTAATGCTGTATACTATACATACATCCCCAAATAATTCGTTTTCTCATTGACTGTATCATGAGAAAGGGAATACTCCGGTATTATTATTCTTTTGTTTGTTTTGTTTGTTTTTCGTATACATACACATACTTTGTAAACGCGTCGTATTCAATATGATCCATTACGACCATTAAAAAAATATGCGGTGAAATGTGTGCTTTCTTAAATGAATGTGCATGATCTTGAGTGAAGTTATAGTAGTATGATACATTTGTCTGATCTGCAGTTCTGAAATACAGTCAGGATTTTTGATTTAATCAAACGTACTCTCTCTCTCTCTCTCTCTCTCTCTCTCTCTCTCTGTGTGTCTGTGTGTGTGTGTGTGTGTGTGTGTGTGTGTGTGCGTGCGTGGTGTGTGTGTGTGCATTTACTCGCTTATGCGTATGTGAATCGGAACGGAGAGCATTGAGCAAGACAGGCGAGTGTATACTCAGACACACCCAAGTGAGAGATCGTGAGAGATCGCTTGCGCGTGCACCCATACACCTGAGCATACCACGCGGTCGCACGCACGCACACACACACACACACACACACACACACACACACACACACACACACACACACACACACACACACACACACACACACACACACACACACACTGTGAGTTTTCAAAAATAAAATGAACAGTCATACACATACATTACTGACACGTGTGTCAATCAATAAAATATTTAGTCTACAAATAGACAAATCAATGCGCTTTATTTTAATTTTAATGAACATGGATGAATTCAGTGGACATTTTTCTCGAAGAACTGCTTAATAAATTACAAAGACGCTAAACGTACTATAAGGTTTCGT
>JADBJO010001400.1:347500-350000 GCA_016801955.1 Conus betulinus | reverse complement strand
TACAATTTGTAACCAAAATATTGTGACAAATTCTTATTTGGAACCATTTTAATTTAATTTCTTAATTTGTTTCACTTGTTTCATTGTTTTTTTTCCCAGTCTACGACAATTTTCAATTTATCTTCCCATTTTGCAAAGGAGCTTATATCAAATTGTTGTTATTTTTTCCATGAGAGTGCTATAAAAAAAGTTTCGATCCCTTTTTAACGCTTTGATATTATTTCCAATGCTTTCGTTCTTAGATTACAGTTATTGTTCGTTACTTTGATATTTGCACTTCTTAAATACCTTTTTATCGATGATATACATCCCATGAACTCGAGGTAATTTACAGTGATATCATATTTTTCAGAAAAAGTGTTATAATCGAGAAAACTTCCATCTTCATTGACAACATCTTTAACTAGGAAATATCTGTTTTGCTATCCAGTTTTTTAAAATTTAATGACGTCATTACAAACTCTAAACTTATCATTACAGAATAAAGGTTCTGCTAACACCTCATGGAATTGTTTAAAAATACTTGATCTGCAAAATCAACATACGAAGTGTGAAACGTCTTTCCAAAATTTATTGATTTTTTTGCTGAGAAATTTTCTAGGTCCGTAGATGTCAAATGAATCTATTTCTGGCAACATAGCACTTAATATTGTTTTCCATTTTGAATTTGTCATGTATATTCTTTTTAACCAGGTCAGTTTAAGCTTGTATATATTTGCTTAAATGTGGAACGCCTATTCCTCCATCTTCAACAGCATGTACTGCATATTTCCTTTTGATCTTGTCAGTTTTTTTATTCCATATAAATTTCAAAACATGTTTTCTGAAGCTGATTTATTTCATCTTCTGGAGGATTACGCAACAGAATCCATAGATATATGAGCTTTGAAAGAATCATGGACTTCAGTACTGCAATCCTGCCTAGGGGTGTACATATACGTTTTTGACCAAACGTTAAACAATTGTTTCACTTCAACAAATTTTATCTGCTGTGTTGATTTCTGTCATTTTTGATAACTCTCCTGTGAACCAAATACCTAGTATTCTATATTTTGGTGGATTCCATTTCATTTTCCTTTCGGAAAGATATTCACATTTTTTGAGTTTTTTCGTTTTCCCTAACCATACATTTACAGTTTTTTTTCATAATTGAGTTTTAGTCCTGAAATTTCTTCAAACTCTTTAAGAGTTTTAAACGCTTTTCATATGAAACCCTATCCCCTTTCAATGTGAACACTGTATCGTCTGCAAATTGGCTAATCTTAAACATCGTATCGAGTATTTCAATGCCCTTTATTCTCTCGTCTTCCCTGATTTTACATGCTAAAATTTCTGCACACAAAACAAATAGATATGGCGAAATGGGATCACCCCCTGACGGCACCCTCTTTCTATTTCAAAACTCTTAGATACTTTCCCATTCACAATTACATAGGATCTTATGTTTTTATATAAAATGTCGAAACCCAACAGCATATACTTTCCCCAAACCCAAAAGCTTTAAGTATCTTATTCATATATGTCCAGTTTATCGAATCAAACGCCTTCTCATAGTCAATTGATACCAGTAAACCAGGAAGAGAATTTTGTTCCAGATAAAACATTATGTCATACAAGGTTCTTATATTTTCTCCAATGTACCTTCCTGGGACAAAACCTGTCTGGTTTTCATTAATCAATTTATGTACAACAGATGTTCTATTCTATTTGCTATACAGGTGGCACCTATCTTATACAAAACATTTAACAGTGAAATTGGTCTCTCCAGTTTTTTAAAAAATTCTCTTGGTTTGTCGGCTTTTGGTAGACACGTTATTAGACCTTCTCTTTGAGACACCGACATCTCTTTATTCATAAAGCCTTCATTTAATGACCTTATTACAAACTCTCCTATTTGTTTCCAAAAGAACTTAAAAAAATTAACTGTCATCCCATCGGTACCAGGACTTTTGTCATTCTGCATATTTTTTCAGGGCTTCTGATGCTTCTTGGATGGTAATCATACCTTCTAAATGTTCTGCTTCGTCTTCATTTAGTTGTGGCAGATTTGAAACATACCTACTAATATCAATATCTTTAATAATAATAATTCTACATTTAATCACAATAGAGATGGGATAAAAACAAGTTTTTCCATAGACAAAATGATGCATAGCATTTTTGGAAAGTTCAATTTGAATATGTGTTTCAAAAATTTCAGCTGCAACTTTCTTAGATCATCACATTCTCAAACCCCGCTAAATTCACAACCATGTAGTAAAACCGGAATGACAGTTGCTTGAAAAAGACCCAAAACTACACAAATGGAAAGCTACCGGTTCCTGGCAGCATATATCAAAGCAAAAATCGCCGCGCTTGTGACTTGACTTAAAAATGTTGTATTCTTATGAGAAACATTCCAAGATACTTAAATGAATTAACAATGTCGAGAACATTCTCACCGTATTTAAAAACTTCCTTTGGATTTGGACGCAGATTGAAGATCACTGCTTTGGTTTTG
>JADBJO010001400.1:317500-342500 GCA_016801955.1 Conus betulinus | reverse complement strand
ACACACACACACACACACACACACACATCTATGCACGTACGCACACACACACGCACACACGACACATACAGAGTAACACATCTATAAAAGCATACACGTGTGTGCGTGTGTGTGGGTACGTGTGTGCGTGTGCGCGTGCGTGCTTGCACGCGTGCGTACGCGCTTGTGTGTGTTTTAATCGTCAAAGATTGTTGTACAGAATTTTTTCGAGCGACAACTTTACCCACGTTTTCTGTTGTTGTTGTATGTTTTACGCATAGTGTGTAGGACCGTGCTTCCTTGTCTTTTCAAAGATCAAGCACAAGAATACCATACAAAATTTGGTGAAGGACTGGGGAGCTGGAAAAGATAAAAAGAACAAGAAATTCTGCCCCTATGCGGACTCGAACAAAGAACCAGTAGTTTTCTTGTTTCATTGGCGGGCGTGGTACTCAGCAGGTTCTCACTCCGCCATTGGTGGTCTTCACAGTTTTATCAATATGACTTAGACAACAACAACAAAAAGAGTTGGGCACTACCCAAAACTCCCCATCCCCTTGTCTACTCGTGTAAATGCTACGAAGGGTACTGACTCAGACACAGCCCTGTTTCCACGACCATTTTGCAGAATACGACAGAAAATCGACGCCCTGGACGAACTCGTAGACGGACAAAATGGACAGACCTTGTAACCACACTTCTACCCCTTCGTGAACGTGACTAAAGAGAACAACAAAAATATCTCAAAACCTAGACGTTTGTCAAAGAACCAGATAACATCTGCTGTCATGGAACCTGTTGTCCGTGGATGATGATTATAATGATTTAATAACTCTGCCGACATTTCTTTCTTTTCCCTCCACAGTCTCTGCAGACCTCTCTTTCTTCTCCACAGTCTCTGTAGACCTCTCTTTCTTCTCCCTCCACAGTCTCTGCAGACCTGTCCTTCTCTACAGTCTCTGCAGACCTCTCTTTCTTCTCCCTCCACAGTCTCTGCAGACCTGTCCTTCTCTACAGTCTCTGCAGACCTCTCTTTCTTCTCCCTCCACCGTCTCTGCAGACCTGTCCTTCTCTACAGTCTCTGCAGACCTCTCCTTCTCTACAGTCTCTGCAGACTCTCTTTCTTTTCCCTCCAAGTCTCTGCAGACCTCTCTCTCGTTCTCTCTACAGTCTCTGCAGACCTCTCTTTCTTCTCTACAATCTCTGCAGACCTTTCCTTCTTCTCCACAGTCTCTGCAGACCTCCCTCCCTTTCTTCTCCACAGTCTCTGCAGACCTCTCTTTCTTCTTCTCTACAATCTCTGCAGACCTCTCCTTCTCTACAGTCCCTGCAGACCTCTCTTTCCTCTCCCTCCACAGTCTCTGCAGACCTCTCCTTCTTCTCTACAGTCCCTGCAGACCTCTCTTTCTTCTTTCTTCTCCTGTCTCTCTGCCGACCTCTCTTTCTTCTCCACAGTCTTTGCAGATCTCTCGCTCTTCTCCAGTCTCTGCAGACCTCTCTTTCTTCTCTCTCCACAGTCTCTGCAGACGTCTCTTTCTTCTCCACAGTCTTTGCAGATCTCTCGCTCTTCTCCAGTCTCTGCAGACCTCTCTTTCTTCTGCACAGTCTCTGCAGACCTGTCTTTCTTCTCCACAGTCTCTGCAGACCTCTCTTTCTTCTCCACAGTCCCTGCAGACCTCTCTTTCTTCTCCCTCCACAGTCCCTGCAGACCTCTCTTTCTTCTCCCTCCACAGTCTCTGCAGACCTCCCTTTCTTCTCCACAGTCTCTGCAGACCTCCCTTTGTTCTCCACAGTCTCTGCAGACCTCCCGTTCTTCTCCACAGTCTCTGCAGACCTCTCTTTCTTCTGCACAGTCTCTGCAGACCTCTCTTTCTTCCCTCCACAGTCTCTGCAGACCTCTCTTTCTTCTCTCTCCACAGTCTCTGCAGACCTCTCTTTTCCTTCTCTACAGTCTCTGCAGACCTCCCTTTCTTCTTCTCCACAGTCTCTGCAGGCCTCTCTTTCTTCTCCACAGTCTCTGCAGACCTCTCTTTCTTCTCCCTCCACAGTCTCTGCAGATGTCTCTTTCTTCTCTCCTCCACAGTCTCTGCAGACCTCTCTTTCTTCTCCACAGTCTCTGCAGACCTCTCTTTCTTCTCTACAATCTCTCTGCAGACCTCCCTTTCTTCTCTACAATCTCTGCAGACCTCTCTTTCTTCTCTCTCCACAGTCTCTGCAGACCTCTCTTTCTTCTCCACAATCTCTGCAGACCTCTCTTTCTTCTGCACAGTCTCTGCAGACCTCTCTTTCTTCTGCACAGTCTCTGCAGACCTCTCTTTCTTCTGCACAGTCTCTGCAGACCTCTCTTTCTTCTGCACAGTCTCTGCAGACCTCTCTTTCTTCTCTCTCTGCACAGTCTCTGCAGACCTCTCTTTCTTCTCCACAATCTCTGCAGACCCTCTCTTTCTCCACAGTCTCTGCAGACCTCTCTCTGCCACAGTCTCTGCAGACCTCTCTTTCTTCTCCACAGTCTCTGCAGACGTCTCTTTCTTCTCTCTCCATAGTCCCTGCAGACCTCTCTTTCTTCTCCACAGTCTCTGCAGACGTCTCTTTCTTTCTTCTCTCTCCACAGTCTCTGCAGACCTCTCTTTCTTCTCCACAGTCTCTGCAGACCTCTCTTTCTTTCTCCACCACAGTCTCTGCAGACCTCCTTCTTCTCTCCACAGTCTCTGCAGACGTCTCTTTCTTCTCTCTCTCCACAGTCTCTGCAGACCTCTCTTTCTTCTCTCCACCACAGTCTCTGCAGACCTCTCTTTCTTCTCTCTCCACAGTCTCTGCAGACCTCTCTTTTTCTTCTTCACAGTCTCTGCAGACCTCTCTTTCTTCTCTCTCCACAGTCTCTGCAGACCTCTCTTTCTTCTTCTCCACAGTCTCTGCAGACGTCTCTTTCTTCTCTCTCCACAGTCTCTGCAGACCTCTCTTTCTTCTCCCACATTCTCTACAGACCTCTCTCTTCTTCTCCACAGTCTCTGCAGACCTCTCTTTCTTCTTCTCCACAGACTCCTAAAGCAGCAGCATGAACGTGGTGGGTCAGAGTCTGCAGACGACAGTGGGGAAAGGAGGGGAGCCGGCTGATGCTTGTGGCGGAGAGCCGTCCTCAGAAGGAGCGGCTGCAGCAGCTACAGGTGGGATGATGGCTTCGGCCTGGACCAGCCAGCCCAGCTCCCCCAAAGACTTCTCCATGGTGGACCAGGTAGGTGACCAGGCCCTCTTAGTAAGAGAGTTTTGGTAAAGCAGGTGATGTTATAAATGTGAGGCATTGGGGAGTGGCGGTGGTGGGGAATGGGTGGTAGAGTATGATGGGAGGTGCAATGGGGGTAGGGATGTGGGGGGGGGGCAGGGTAGGTTAGTTGGAGGGAGGTGGGGGAGACAGAAGTTGTCAGTCTGAAATAATCAAACGATGGCTTCGAAACAATGTCTACTACTACAACGACGACAACAACAACAACGACGACAACAACACCACCACCTATACAGATAGCATGCATTCAACAGTCTTAAACACAGTTTGCGACTGACAGTTGTTACCATATACAGTAAAGCTGCAGATCGTCTGACAAGAAGAAGGAGAAAAAGAAGAAGAAGAACAAAAAAGCAACAACAACAACAACAACAAATACACAAACACATTATCATCATCATAATCATCATCATCAACAACAACAATAATGCTTTTGATAATGATGATGATGATGATGATGATGATACTACTACTACTACTACTACTACTACTACCTACTACTACTACTACTACACATATTTATACAATACACAGACAATTCTACTTAACATATGTTAATGTTAATGATACCGACACTACTATTACTACTACTGCTGCTGCTGCTGCTGCTACTACAACATGTATACAACACAAAGACAATCTACTACTCAATTAGATCGTATGTTGATAGGCATATACACATAGAAATGCACTCATCAAGCGATGCATATAAAAAACAAAGAAGCACAACCGTATATACATTTCTCTGCAATAGCTTAAATACAGATACATGCATGCCATTAAAAACAAACAAACAAAAAAAAAAAAAGAAAAAAAAAAAAAAAAAAAAAAAAAAGAAGCGTGCACGTGCTCAGTGCATACTGGTTAGATGGACATACTACAACCAGACCTACTACCAGAGAGAAGAGATGAGTTTTGAGGCCAGAACTTTAAAAGAGACAAGGGAACCAGAGTGCCGGTATCTGTCAGGGAGCCTGTTCCGTGTCTTTTGGCTCTTGAAGAAAAAAAAATGTCTGTCAGTCTTAGTTCTGGTATGAGAGACCTAAGAAGCCGAATATTTGTAGAAGAGCGGAGTTGGCGAAACAGAGTATATATCTGGAGGTGCGCAGGAAGACATGTCTGCTGCAGTCCAGTACCAGTACCACCGACAGCCGAAAAAAAAGTCAGAGCAGACAGCGCGAAATCTGTTCGGTCGGAAAAAAGTAAAAAACACCAATTAACAGTTCAAACCAAACTCGTAATACAACCAACAATCCATCCATACTTTAAATAAACACATCAGCTGCCGACTCAGTTTCAGATGTCCGAGCGATTAAATCTTACGAAACTACGGCAAAATTTAAGAGCTGGCCGCTTCCGACGTCAATTGTGACAATCTCTGACGTCAGTGTTGACATTCTCGTTTCGATCAGACATGGTCCTACCAACCTCTGGGTGCTCTCATCTTACCCAGTTTACTTTACTCAAGATCAGATAATCACCCGCGTGTGTTGCCAACGCTAAGAACCTGTCAGTTGGACCTTCAGGTAAAATAAAACGGATACTACTGCGCGCGCAGTCACCAGCACGAACGACAACTGTGTCCCAGTTTTTCGGACACCATTTTATCAACTGCTTGCAGACATTGTTTTCTTTCGGTACCCCACCAGTTTTGCTTTTAGAGACGCGTACAGTCTGTTGTTCCAACAAATTACCGTGTAAAATCTGACGAAGATCCGACCGAGCAGTGTTCGTGTTGTGACGTATTGCATTTCTTTGCCGTCACAATGTGCTTTATTCTGTGTGAAATTCGTGTACTGTTCCCGGAAAGTGTATGTTGCCATTACACAGCACCACTTATTCTGTCTGTCTACGTCTCATTTTAAATTTTAAAAAAAAAATCAGAGTGGATTCTTCTTACCCCCACCCCCTCCCCCACTCCCCTCTTTTTTGTGTTAAGATCATTTTCATGAGTGACAGTTACAAGACACTCTGCCATTAGGTGATACTCCTGTGGGTAAGGAAAAGAATAATTTTTTTCTTCCCTTTTTTTTTTTAAACAGAATAATCCATAGACAAAAATAGTAAAAAAAAAAAATCATAGCAGTGTAAAAGTGCCGTATGAACACTGCGCTGCAGTAGTAACAAAAATGATAATAATGTACACGTGCTCACAGTTTTTCACACAACTACACAGATGGGCAACCATTTCAGAGGCATAAAAGTTTTAATTCCATTGTATAGGCTTTTTTCCTTCGGTACAAATATATATTTAGTTCGCCTGTTCATCTTCTCTTAGTTGTCTAAGTGCTTTTTTTTCAGTAAACTAACTTAACGAAAACGAAGGGATATAGACCTGGCGACAGTGAGGGCTGGTGAGGCAAATATCTCTGTTTTTTGTGCGCATATTCACTTGTCTGTTTAATGTTGTATATTCATGCGCGTTTCTTTGCTCTCTTTTTTTTTTTTTTTGTATATCCATTCACTCGTCCGTTTAGTAATGTGTATTAGCCTAATACACGTTACTTTGCTCCGGGGTTTTGTATGCTATCACTTTTCTGTTTAGAAATGTGTGTTAATGCGCGTTATTCTGCTTTCTGTTTTGTGCATTTATTCACTCGTCTGCTTTGTAATGTATCAGAGCGCGTTACTTCACTCTCTACTTTGTGACTTTATTCACTTGTCTGTTTAGTAATCTGTATAAATGTGTGTTGTTTTGGTCTTTGTTTTACGTGTTTATGTGGATTTGGGCTCGTTATTGTAGTTACTGTTGACCTTATCTTCCTCCTCCTCCCTCCTCCACCTCCTCCTCTTCCTCCTCCTCCTCCTCTCCTCCCCGTCCTGCTCCTCCTCCTCCTCCTCCTTCATTATCCTCATCCTCCACCGCATTCCCCCACAACAGGTGATGGTGGTGAACCGCAGCCTGGTGCAGCAGATCGACGCGCTGAGACTCCGCCTTCAGGTGGACTCCCGGCACTACGAGTCCACACGCAGCCAGCTCATGCAGGACGCTGACGAGAAGCTGAATGATCGGGACTCCATGATCGTGGAGCTCAAGGGGGAGCTGAAGGGCAAGGAGGTCGCCGTGAGATCCTTGACAGAGGAGAACCACAAGAAGCAGTCAGAGATCCAGAGTTTGCAGCACACCATCAACGCCTTGAGGAAGGACGTGGAGGACTCCAAGGTCTACGTGGACGACATCCAGAAGAACCTCAACATCTTGCAGGTGCGTTCCTTCAAGCGGTGTGAATAAGAGTCGGAATCAAGTTTGTTGAAAGGTTAAAATTTTAAAGTTCTGATTGCCGTATGTGTAGTGTGTGAACTCAGAAGTTCACAGTGCCAAGTGCATGGCATTCTGAAGAGCGGAGTTCATTCCTCTCCTTAGCTGCCGCCGGCTAGAACAAAGGTGTTGAGGATGTAAAAATACGTCATCACGTACGGTTTGAACCCATGATGATCGGTTTCCCAGTAGAACGCTGTAAATATTTGATTGTGGGCCCTCATGTTTCTTGCTGGAACCTTAGTTCTTGCTGGCCACAACCTTAGCCTGCTTTGCTTGGCCACAAGAGAGAGAGAAAACCTTCAAAAAGAGCAAGTGTGTGTGTGTGTGTGTGTGTGTGTGTGTGTGTGTGTGTGTGTGTGCGCGCGCGTGTGCGTGTGTGCGTGCGTGCGCAAAATTAGTGTGTGTCAGGTGTGTGTGTGCAAAATCACCCCTAATCAGATCACAAAAAAAAGGTTTTGGCTTGCGCTAACCCTCATTATTACAGCTGCTTGAGGTTACGATCGCTCGCGCGTCAAGTTGCCTTTTCACACTTGACGTTCGATCGATCATCCCTCCTTCGCCAAGCGCTTTGCCATTTTGTCTCTACTTTGTGTTCGTCCACTCCGTGTTTGCTCCGTCCACCCCAGCCCAAGATGGTGAAGGTGAACGATGGGTCGAGGGGCGACACCTTTCCGTCTCTGCCCCGGAGGCCCAGCGTTCCGATTCCAAGGAGCAAACCGTGCTTCCATCAGTGGAAGAACGTACGGCCAACTTAGAGGAGGGCTTAACAGGGGGGGACACTTGACCGTGACGTGTCATCATGCCTCCTCCTCTAATAGGCCGGCGGAGTTGCGTTCACAGCGTTTGGGTAGGAAGGGGCAAAGCTGCACATGTTAAAGACAAAAGTAAACTAAGATAATCAGAAAGACAAAGGGAAAGCTTCGCGTAAGCTTACACAGTTTTCTCCCTCGCCCCCCACACCCCCCCCCCCCCCCCCACCTCCTGAGTCCAGCTTGCCCCCTACTTCGCAAACAAGGGAGAGGGTGGCCGGCGCTCTGACTCAGCACTTTGGCCACCCTCTCTCCTCTCTCTATCTTGCTGAGTCACGCTGCCAGCATTACCCGGGTATTTTCCCGCATGCTGACTTGGTGCGTGTGACGGGTTCGCCTCGGAATCAGCACACGTCACTCGCCTTGATGAGACCCAGTCTATCCGCTATCCCCCCACTGATAGCACTCAGTCTCATGGCGCTCCCCACTGCAGTACATTGTGCAGCCACTAGTGTACGCGGAGCGCCCTTTTTTTTCCGGTGGCAGGGTGGAGCCCTTTCACTGGCAGGACCAAACTGGGCAAAACCCTGGGTCTGGCGCGCAGATCCCGACACGTCCAGACCTGCGTGAGCCGGACCCACGCCGATCGATCGATTCGCCCCGATCGACTGGCGACACATCCCCTAGAGGCACAGGACGTTGGGGATCGGACTTATTCTGTTCCCCACTTGGGCAACGTCCACGGTCCCGTTCCTCCGGGGGGAGGATCGACCCGCGGGACATCGGGTAACCTACCGGGTCCGTCATGGCGCGATCAGGATACTGGTGCGGGCGATCTTCGATCCCCCCACCACTCCGGTAACCGACATGAAGGGGGTTCGGCTGGCACTCGCTCCACCACTCCCCCTAGGCAACTGTGGTATTACTGTCTCTCGACCATGGTTCCCGCACGACCGCACTCAGGATGTGCATGCGGCGGGTGCACTCGGGGGGGAGGGTGGGGGGGTGCAGGGGGGCAAGCCCACCGGCTTCCCAACCCCCCCCCCATGCTGGTGCTTCAGGTTACCTGGGCCCCATGAAAATTCCGCCCCCCGGGGCCGCCACAGCCCACTTTCCTCCATGGGGACCAGTGGCTCTATGCCCCTCTGAGGGACCAGTGGCTTGATGCGGACACTCATCGGCTCTCTCCGGTCATCTGCATCCAGCTTCCTCTCGCTGGTGTGACCTTGGTCCGTCTCTCTCTCAGATGCTGTCCGATCGGCACGACGAACATTTCCCCTCGTTTGTATCTCGCCGATCATGGAGCTACCAGAGATCCGCCCTCGCCTCTCCCGTCGACCTCTCGGCTAGGGCGGGACTCCTACGCACCCCAATCGTTGCCTTCTCCGGTTGAAACCACCTCAACCTCGCCAGGACGCCTATTTCCCGCTTTTGAGAGGACGGTGTTGAAGAGGAATACTTCTCACCTTCAAGTGACTTCGCAGCAATTGAACAATGGCGCCCCAACCTCTTCTCGAGGGAGACCCTCCCTTTGGACAAAATCCTCTCGGTGTCACACTTTGCTCTGGCCAACCCACCCAAGCGTACACCCCCCCCAAAACTTGTCACACCTCATATTCTCTCTTTCATATGGGAGCGTCTGGCAACTTTGTCCCGGGGTGTGCGCAGGTCGTTCCTCCTCCTGGGATGGAGTCACTTTCGGCTTTGGGGGCAGCCCCTGTGGGCACCTTCCTCAGGGCCCCTCGACAGCCCCGCCATCCCTCCCTCTCCAGTAAGGACAACCCTGCGGCCAGGGAACTTGCTGTTTCCCATCTGACTGCTGGTTGATCCCAAACTCGGCCCCTCCCTCTGCTGCATCTATCCCGCTTAAAATGCTGGCAGAATGGGATCGCACCGCCAGATTCGGCATGCAACACGTTACGGCGAGTCACGTCTTCTTTGACCTGCTCGTGCAACGTGCTGCTGAAATTTAGCCTGAGGAGGACGACTCATCCTCTATGTCATCTGACGCACCTGCCTCTGACACACAACATGAGACTGACATACGGTTCTTTCGGGACCCGATGATGCAGATCTTGGTGAACAGGATATCTCATCATCTTTCGGCTGCGGCGGACAGCGCAGCCAAGAGCCATTACAACTGTGTGCTTGCATACAGAAGATGCTTTCCTTCAGAAAGCTAAACTCTCCCCGAGCAAAGCGGCCATCCGGTGTATTCCAGGACAACACCAGTCGCTCTTTGGCGATTACGCTGCTGCATTTATCACACACACTGCTGAACAAATAGGAGGCAGCTTCCTATGCGGCCGGCCCGAAACTACCCCGTCTATTCCGATCCCCCGGCTCCTTTAAACGCCCCCCCCCCCCCCCCAGCCCCACTCTCTCCAGAGCCCACCCCCTAAACGGAAGCCTGCCTCCACTGGCACCCCTCGCCCTGTGCAGCACGCATCCACATTCGCTCGACCAAACAAGAATTCACGCAGTACACATTTTCGGTTTGGCGGACAGAAACAGCCCCCACGGAAATGACAGCAGGTCCTTCCGCCAGGTCCTTCCGTCCCCCCCCCCCCCCCCCTCTCCCTGGGCCACGGGGGAGCTTGTAGAGGGAGAACGCAGACCGCTACATCGCCTACACTGCAGAACGACACGGAACATCATCAGAACCCTCTCTCTCCAGTCCGGGGCCTCTCCTCCTTCGGTCCTTCGCTCCCTCTGGCCGGCAGTCTCCCAGCCAGCGGAGACGGATGGGTCTCAACCCATGGATAGTAGCGGTCCTAGAGGAGGGGTACCGTCTACCCTGGGCCTCCTAACGCCCTCCCCTCACGCGCTCTCCACCCCCCCCCCCCCCGCCAGCCTTCTCCCGCTCAAGCGGAGGCACTCCAGGAGGAAGTATCAGATCTTCTTCTCAAAGGGGCCATCACGGAATTAACCAACCCCACTCTGGGGTTCTGCTCCCACCTATTCGTCATTCCCAAGACATCGGGTGGGGGGAGGGGGGGGGGGGGGGAGGGGGGCCATACTCAACCTCTCACCCCTCAACAAGTACCTCAAGACGGCAAAGTTCAAGATGGACACTCAGTCCCAGATCAGAGACTCCATCCTGGCACCTTCACAGGCTCTGTGCCGGCCCACACCACCCAACTCCTACTTCTCTGTTCCAAACTAAGGTTTGTTACCAGCACGAAAAATGCGAACTCGCCCCCAGTCAACACTTCTCCTTTCTGGGCATGAGTTTCGATTCCCGCATCATGATGGTCACCCCCACCAACGAGAGGTCCACACGCATCGCGGACCTCATCTCTCACCCATGCCTATCCACCCACTCCTCGGCCAGAACCCTGACTTCTCTCTTGGGGATGATGGAGTCCTTGGCCACCATCATTCCCCAGGGCAGGGTCCTCATACGGCAACTCCAACAGGAGTTCCGATCGCGGTGGTCCCAGACTTTCGGAGCTGGGACCAGTCCATCCCCTTGGGTCCATGGTTCCACTGGGCCACGGACGAATGGCTGGATTCCTCGGCGTGGACCTCCGGAGTTCCCATTTCCCGTCCCACCCAGCCACTGGAACCCTACACGGACGCATCGAACACGGGCTGGGGCGCCCACATGGACCACCTTGACGCCTCCGGATCGTGCGACTCCAGGACGGCTCAAATGCACATCAGCATCTTGGAACTGATGGCAGTCAGACTTACTCTCCTCCAATTCCAACCCCCCCCCCCCCCCCCCCCCCCGTCACACACCGACCGACACGTTCTTCTCTTCACGGACAACACTACGGTAGCCTGTTATATAAACAAAGGGGGAGGGTTGGGGGGCGCTCCGTCAAACTCTCTCTTCGAGCAGAAGCCCTCCTCTGCTGGTGCCACTCGCTGGGAATCTCCCTCTGCGTGAGACACATAGCGGAGCTCACAACGTTCTGGCGGACTCTCTCAGTCGGTCCAAATCCCTTCTACACACGAATGGACCCTCAACAGCCACACCCTACACACTGTGTGGACCCATTGGTGATTGGGTTGACCGATCTCTTTGCCACCCGGTTCAACCACCGTCTCCAGGTCTATGTCTCACCAATCTCTGACCCTCGAGCGCACGCGATCGACGCTCTCCCCCCTACCCTGGACGGGTCTCATAGCCTACGCCTTCCCTCCGTTCCCTATCCTTCACAGAGTGAACTGGACCGGATTGGTTCATTGGTTCAGTGGTACAGCATGAATTTTGTAGTCATGCGTTGCTAGTTCAACGCCCCCCCCCCCCCCCCCCCCCCCCCCCCCACACCCAACATGAAATTGGGCATATTTGCTTCCCACCTTAATGTGTTGTCGTTCTGGTGGCTCACGATGGTGTGAGATAGGTCTCCTGATCCCCGCTGTCACGGGACAAAATAAAAGATAACAAAAACAAACAAACAAAAAAACATCCAGCCAACCAGCCAATCACAAAAACAAAAACAAGAGTATGGGACGAGGGCTTTCAGTTTTTAAAACTGAGCTGGTTACTTTTGATTGAATGGCTGAAATTATCTAGTGCAGCTGTCAGTGCCTATGTTCAGTATTCCCGTTAGTTAGGATTCTCAGTCTGCTTAAAAACGTCTGCAGTCTCCAGAGAATTCAAGTTTTTACAGTACTTGCCTACAGACGAAAGGGCCTTCTGTTCATTTTTTTTACTGGAAACGGTTTGACAGTGTGGGTTTCTTTACACTGACCAAGCAGACAGTGGTGCACAAAATGAGGTAGAAAATTCTTTAAATAGTGGGCCTGGAAAAGTGTTAATCGATTATTACGCTAAAAGAAGTATTTTTCAAGACATTCGAACAAGATTTTCTAACACATTTTAATCGGAGTGCACAAACACATCTAATCTGCTCTGTCTGTTTTTTGATTCTTTGAGCAGACAAGTTTCGCACTCAGCTCACAGACATAAATGCAGTTTATTACAGATGCGATTTCATTGAGATTTGAACTGAACTTAAGTAACGTCTCCGTTCCGCATATTTTACTTGGTGGTGATTTAATTTTACCACAGTATTGTAACTATACAGGTAAATGCGATTCTGTTGTCCGCTTAACTTTCAATATTTAATGAGATAAAACGGCCAGTCTTCCATGAAACACTTTGTTTACTTAGTTAACAAAAGTTTGTTTTACTTCGAGTCACCCTGTTTGTCTGTCTGTCTGTTATCCCTCCCTCCACTCTCCAACCCTACCCACTCTGTTACACTGTTACACCCCCCCCCCCCCCCCTACCCAATTTTCATTTTCCATTTAAACGGTAAAACTGATAATGTTTTTATATCTACGATTACTTACGTGTGACCGTACATTCAACTGAATTACAACTCCAACACGAGAATCTCGCTTCATAGATCAAAGCGTTGTACACTAAGCCGTATCCTTTTCGCCCCTCCGGTCCACACCACAGGAAGAGAAGAGAAGCTGGAGTCTGGAGCGGCCTACAAGGAGAAGGAGGAGCTGATTCAGCAGCTGCGCAGAGGCGTGGAGGAGATGCGCACCAACCTGTGCAAGCTGGAGAAGGAGCTGTCCAAGGCCAAGGAGGTGATCGCCACGCAGGGCAGCAAGGTGCGCGCTCTGGAGCACGAGAAGCACAACCTGCACATCAAGTTCAAGGAAGAGCTGGCGCGCGCCAATCAGTGCATGAGGCAGGAAGTGGAGAAGATACGCGAGGTTGGTATGAACGTCACGTTTTGTGGACCGTTCGTTGTCTCTTGATGGCGCCAGTGAGAAGAAGCGATAGAAAGTGTCTTGACTTGCCGTTGCTTTGATAGGTATGATTTCACGATCACTGAGGTTCTCTGAAGAGGGGTGAATTCAGTAAAAACAATGTTCCGAGAAAAGGTGATTTCCCAAAATGCTGTGATATAGGATTGCGATCAATAAGTCAATCAATGTTAGCGATAGTCCACTTATAATCTTTTTTTTTCAGTCTGAAGTTGTGTTGATATCCTATTTGGGAGGATTCTGAGCGGCCACTACATAGTAGCTGTCTGCTTCAGTCACACACTCCAGATCTCTTCCACAAATCGCGAGGTTATTTTCAAGGTTTTGGATTGGTTTCTATGGCACTGAAAGTATTTAAGACAGTCATCATCGATCAGTACAACTGTATAAAGACTTTGGGACTGGGGTAAGGGGTGGGGTTGGAGGATGGGTTGGGGGCTGGTTGGTGTCTTAGAGTTTCATTGAAGTAGTAGTGGGCCTAACATTGTATCTTGGATCATACGGGGAATCCGCAGTGGTGATTTCAAAAGACATTTAGGACATTGCTCAGACTGTTTACAAAAATCGTTCGTAACCAGCCATTGAATGGGCGAGTACACTCAAACGTTGCTCAGATATGGATGGTTGTTAGCCTGTCATGGACTTGAACAAAAGGGTTATGCCTTTGGTGACATACAGATGATTGATCACAAGCCATTGTGTGGACGAGAACACTCCTTGACTTCGATCAAATGTAGATGTACAATCATGGAGTGGAAGACTTAAAACAGTACACTTTGTAATGAAGCTTTCATAATTCTGAACATCATGAAAAGGTCTGTTAACTTGTTCCGGGTTATCAAAAAAAAAAAAAAAAAGTAGAGCATATATTTGAATGCGGACATGTACAATTCTATGATGTGTGTCTGGTTGGGAGATATGAATATATGTATGTGCGCATGCGAGTCATGTGCATGCGTATGTATGTATGTATTGTATTGGTATGCGTGTATGCATGTAAACGTGTTTCATTATATTCATGCGTGATGTACGTGCGTGATTATGTGTGAATCAATGCACTTCCATGTGATCCCCACACCGCAGCCACCATTACCCCCATCCCCCCTTTTAAAAAGCAAGTAAAAATCACAATACCTCAGGTAACACCACCATTCATGCACAACACATGCATCTAATTTCAGGCCTGGGGGTTGACAAATCTTTGCTTCATGTCTTTTCCAGAATGTACTCCAGATGTGTGCCCGTCTTTGTTGTAAATACACGTGATATATGACACGCAAAAATCGTCATAACACGAACACAACGATTAACATCAGTTGGAGCGCAGTCCCACCTGCAGATTGTCTACAGAAGCCAATACATTTCATCAAATGTACGACATGGGTTGCTGCTTCAAAACGTGTCATTACCAGACCCATGTTGGTTCGAAGGTGTGAACCATCACTCACGATCAACATTGGACGCTACTTATGGGTGTCTAGGAAGTTTCGGGTTGCGTTGGGCCAACGAACAGGCATTGACAGGCATGAACAGATGGTTCCAACGAGATAGTGCCGCCTCTCACTGGACCCTCTGCAATGGCTGAGGCTATGACTTGGAGAAAGTCTCGTCAGTAAGAGGCGTGCAGCTGAATGGGCCGCACATTAACCAGACATTAATCCCGCAGGTTTTTGTCTTTGGGCTCACCTGAAAGATAATGTCCATGAGATCGATCCCGGACTACACATGAACGGAAGAGGCAATTATAGCCGAGATCAAAGCTAAGATTACGGCAATACCAGTGGTGAAATGTGTTCCTGTTACTGACAATTATGTGAGTCGTACTCAGGTATGTTTGCAACATCTTGAGGACATTTGGGAAAGGCATGAAATAAAGATTATTGATTCCCCAGGCCTGAAAACTGGTATTCAAGTAACTGGTTTTGTTAGTTAGTTAGTTGGTTTTTTTTTTCGTTAAAGGTACTGGAACTTCGACATGTTTGTGGGTGTCGCTTTCTGGGTCACCCTATACTTCAGTGCACATCCATCAGAAACTCGCGGCCTGTGTTATTGTGTACGTATTTTGTACATTCCAGGTGATGAAGTGTCAGTGGGAGGAGATGCGGGTGCTACGACTGCAAACGAAAACATGCGCACAGACATCAAAGAGATCAAGGAGATGCTCCTGTCGAGCGACACCAATACAGAGCATCAAGGCCCCGCGTACAACATGGGGGCTCTCAAACCCTCTTTACCTGCCCTCAGCAACAACACGCGGAGAGTTGTTCCAGGCAAAAAGAAACCGTTAGGCTAATGACACATGGCCACGTTGATGTTCGTTGGTGTGATATTTGTTTGATCTGTGATATAAAGAGGGAAGGGGGTTGAGTTTCCAGTAGATAAAATCCAGTCGGGAGAGGGGGAATGGTAAACAGGAAATATAGCGGAGAAAAACTCAACACATAATAATACAGAAGCAAAAATACTACAGCTTAATATTGTTTATTGGAGAGACAGCAACTGTGATGTTCCAGCAGTTAATGGTATAACGTCCATTTGAAACCATAGTATACCAGCTTTAAGCTTGAGACGTGACCGCGAGTTACGTCGAGTCTTAATGGAAACGCTCCCAAAGTACTCAAGGTGAGGCAATGGAAGGAACGTATGGGTTATGTCGACACACGGGCTTGGCACCCCCTGCATTTTAAATCCGTACTGGGACAAAAAATAGGGCACCCAGTCAAAGTTTTCGTGTGATCGGTGAAGGGAGGTAAGTATGCTCCTCCAAAGACCGTAAGATAACGAAGGGTTTACAACTGAAGCTTTAAAATCGTGAAATGCCAGATTATTACCTCTGCAAATATAATGGCAAATGGAGGCACATTCAAGCAGCTCTTGGGATGTATTTGTTTTCTAATGATGTTTCAGAGGACTTATGAAGATTTCTTTTTTCAAAAATCAACATAAGATTCTCAGATAGACAAGTAGCTTTTGAACCCCATGTGTCTAGCGGTCTCTTTGTGCGTGTGCGTTTTTGTAATCTATATAATTTAGGTTTGTTGCTAGAGTTTGCCTGCTATCTAGCCTTAGATTTTGCTCTTCATTTTTAAACCAGCGGATAGCAAAATCATAAAAAGTGTTCAAAGTACATTGTAATGTCCATTGCTTTTTTATAAATCCTTTAATTTCAGTGGCGTGAAGAGCTTCTGATGTGTGGTGGATGTGTGCAGCCACTTTTGGAGCAATCTGTTTTTCAGATGTGTATTTTTTCTAATTCAAGAAAAAAATTAATTGAAATTACCATGGAATGTACATGTAAATTTTCGACAATCAAGGACAACATAAGCTGTTTCCCATGTCATACAAAGCTGTGTCATGGATACAGGATGCACCGCAGTCTGGGAATGCTGCAGAAGAATAGTTAATAGGCAACACCATCTTACACATACTGCATTTTCAAAAGGTCTTAATATCTTTGCAATCAGCAGCTGACTTAAATTTTGCAGAAAAAAAACGCCATGCAACAAATACAAATTTATACCAAATTGAGCTCAAACTGTACCTTGCACAACAAATCATTTTTACCTCTATCAAGGAGACGACATTTTGTCCAGTGTCTGTTGCTTTGATTGTCTATCCACCAACAAGAGCAAGCAATAACTACACCACAAATTTTCAGAATGAAAGCTGATGAAATGATAAACGTGGCCAAAGGACCAATTCATTACATTTGGGTGCAGATCCAGCTTGTTCCACAAGATTTTGCAAACAACAAAATAGACTTTAGGTGCATTTAGTGGAAAGTTTAGATGTAGCCCAAAGGATGAACCCATTCAATTTTAGAGCGGCTTCGTTTGACTTTGGTGGAGGTCTGTGCTGTCTCAACTACCCTTTCATTTTTGATAGTATTTTAGAAGTTGGACGACAAAAAAACCCGCGAGCATGCACACACACACACACACACACACACCATTGAAAAATCAGCTCTTGCTCATGGTTTCATCCTTTTTGTTAAAATTATAACCATGTTTAACTTTTGCCCTTATTGCCGAGTGATTTGTTTTGTGAGTGGATGTTTGTTATTGTTTACAACATGGCCAACTGCACAGATCAATTATTAGAGCTACGTTAATGTGTACAAACTGCCGGTGTACAAATGTCACCAATGCAAGGCCATTGTCTTTTTAACATAATGCTGACCTCAATGGATTTATATAAGTTATGCTCGTTTTTGCAACTGTGCCTTAGACCACGATTTGAAGCAATAGATGCCAGTGCTCAAAATTCAATGTTGCTGGTAGTCGATCAATGATAGGATTCTGTCACTGCAAGTTATATTCAGCAACATATTCAACTGCACCACAAAATCAGAAGTACCTTTTTTTTTTAAATACTCGCATATACTTTATTCAGGATAAGTGTGTTTAATGCTCACTTTTACTCAGATGAGTGCACATAAAGGTGAATTATGGTGACTGTTTCTTTGCCTGGTATATTAACAACAACAACAAAAAAAGACAGTGATAGTTTGGTCACACTTCTATTTATGCACAGTTACACACATGCATGTTGTCGAAGCCACATGCATTAAAGCAACTGTACAAAAGAGGTTAGCTTTTCCCGCCAGAGTCTATATGAAATGAGTTCTGATTGAAACAAAAGCTGATTATATGTTTCATGACATAGACTTTGATTTTATGTGTTTGACCGTTTCTTAGGTAAAAACCAATTTGTGAAAAATCATGTCTCTGTTCTTCACGGTGTTCTCTACCTTTTATCCATGCGTGTAATTGTTCCCTATAATTCCAAGACATCTTTCTGACAAGCATGTGTTGTTTGATGGTGTGCATTCAGCTTATGCTGTGTTATCTTAATCAGTCAACTTCTGTACATATATGGAGTGTGTGTTTGAAAAATGACCGAACAAATATTAATGAAACAATAAAATCAAAACAAATTGCGCACTGCTATTCACTGCGAGTTGATTTTCAGTGTGATTACCCAGATGCCACAGGTTCAGTATGCGCATGAATGACCCCATTCCATTAGCCCAGATTCATCTGAGAGTTTTGGCTCAACATTCCAACTTTATTGAAATACTTTTGAATTAAAAAATGCAAACTCACAAACTGTTACTAATCACTAAGTAAATCAAGCACAGCGCAGGTAGAGTTGGGCTTCAATTTAGTACTGCGCCATATTCAACATTATAAATTTTTTTTTTTTTAAGATGACCTGTGGTCCATTACTAGTAAAGTCTGCGTGAAAAAAGAAATCAGTTTACAAAAGAAAAGATCTCCTGTGCTGTCTTTTTCACCGATTCTCATCAGCTTATGACTTCTTACAAACAGGGTTTTCACCAGTACTGTCGGTTCTGTCAGGGTTCATTGCAAACATTTCCAGAACAATTTTAACACACACACACACCTTTTTTTACTTTTTCTTTTAATCGGATCCGGTGTTTTTTTCTACTTCTTATTCATGAAAAATGATTTTATTTCAAGATATCTGGTACAGGTATTTAATACATCTGAAAATATGATAATGCAGGTGCAGTTTAGGAAGAACTTTACACTAATTGCATGAATGAGAAACAGGACTTAAATCTAGGAGATCCATTACCGAGTTTTTTGCAATTTGATGTTTTAAGTTCATATACTATTGCACCAAATCTTCAAACTGCCATTTTTGCTGGCCATCTCATTTTCTTGTAGTTATGGTGGTCTCATTGTGGAATGTTCCCAAATTATCATGGGATAAGAAAACAAGTTTTTGATAGGGAGCACTTGATTCCAAACAAACAAGCAAGCAAGCAAACAAAAAAACAAAGTTGAAGTTAGTGCTTGAAAGAGCCTAAACCCCAAGTACATGTTACTTGTTTCTTCCCCCTTTTTGTTTATATTTGATTCAAGTGATCTTTATGACAAACTCGTTTTCCAGTCTTTATTACAGTCTCCTATATTCTCCTTTTTTCAGTCTGCTGTATCACCTTTGATATGGCTGAGATGTTTAATCTAAATCTAGCTGAATTGAACTCCTAATGTTTCAGCTTGACACTGCCCACTCCACCATGGCGGCTGGTACCTCAAGGGTTTTCTTATTTTTTTTAAAAAAAAAAACCCTTGTAATTTAAATTCTGTTCCAAGTCATGCATTTTTTGCCTCATGCTTCTCAATGAACACAGCACAGGAGTGAGTCAGCAGCAGTGCGGTATCTCCTCTGTTAGGTTTGCCTCATAGAGATTTGATGTTGTTTGCCAGGTCATCCAACCCTTCCCCCTTGGACTGCCATGACAAGGGCTGAGAAGTGAAAATCTTGGTATGGCTGTATATGAAGTGGCTGGAATATGCATTTTGGGGATAGTGAACGCTGGGGGGCTAGGGAAGATGAGAAACTAAACTAAAACTAAAAAAACACAACCAACCAACCCTCATCTTGTATCAAAACATCTCTACTTTCTGGCCTTCCTGTACTGTCACTCTTTGAAGCATATTCAAGGGAATTACATGTTTTCAAAATATATGTTACACACCAATACATTTAGCTGTAAATGCATTTAACATTGACCAGGATCCAATTTTCTGAAGAGTATCCAATACATATTTTCATTAGATTTCACTCCATTCGTGAATTGCAAAACAGCCAAAGATCAGTTTACAATGTTTCCATCAGATACCAACAGTATGTGCCAGTCTAATAATTCCAACCTTGAGGCAGCAAACAAATGCATATACACACGTGTAAACCATTTTCTATTTCTTGTGGATGGTGCCCTGAGCTGCAGTTTATCCTGTTTCCATGCCCAACGTGATCCAGACTTTTCAATATTAATTTTCATTTAAAATCTATTTCATCTAAACTGTTAAATGGCTGGAAAGAACAAAACCACATATACTTTTCCATGTATTTGCAAAAAAAATATTTTTTCAATGTATTTGTAGTGAATGTACATTAGTGTGACATGAATGTTTTCTTTCGTTTCAATCAACTAGTACAGAGCCTCCATACAACTACAACTATTACAAAGAATGAAACTGCATGAGTTTCTCTTTTTGACCATGTCATGAGATTAAAAAAAAAAAAGAAATTGCATTGTAATCATCAACATTATGTGACACATTTTCTTCCAAACCACGCAAGCAACATAAATCTGAGTCCAAGTTTTATTTCTTCTAATCATAACATTGACCTGACTCACACATGCCGTAGCCTTGTTCTGCCAATACCAAGCCCCCCCCCCCTACCCCCCCCCCCCCCCCCCCCCCCCCAAAAAAAAAGTCACTGATCATTTCATGGATCGCACTTGCACATGCAGAAGCATTTTTTCTGTCATTGAAACAACAGCCAACCAACCAACCAACCAACCAACCAAAGCAATATATCACCTCTCTCTCACTCCTTTGCTCTGATAAAAACTCATATTCAAGAGTAAAGCACCCAACAAAATCATTTCCTTAGACATGCTCTGTCTGCTTTCTCAGATAATGCTGGCATTTCACCAGAGTTGCTAAGTGTATTGAACTTTGCAATGAGCAATGGAAAAAAACACATATGCATGCATGTATACACACACACAGACACACAATCTCAGATCTACAATCGAAAATTACACCCCAAGATTAGATGTCACACACACACACATACACATATTGCATGCAAAAGATAATTGTAATGATGGCTAATTTCCTGTCCCCTGAACATGCTTTCTTCCTTTATCCTGCATTCAGATTCCTCATATCAAACACATCAGGACAACTATTAAGGTCGAACTGTACGCAGCATGACTTTAGTTGGTGAAAGTATGATAAACTGTCGTCTCCATCCTTTCACCATGGAGGCATCATGGGCTGGGGACTCTGGAGGTAAGACATCACCACTGCAGATATGGACAACCTGAAACAAAGAAAGGCTGAGCTGGTTATAACCGACCTAAAGTAATTTCATTTTTCTCACTCACAGCTGCCAACCTTTGGGAAAGCTCACTTAGTAATCTTGTGGACAGGCATGCAAACTTCCGAACAATAAAAACAGAGGAAAAAATCATGCCTGTAGTAGGGAGGAGTGGAAGGTATGATGGATGGTAGGATGCTTTACTGAATACTGTATGGTAGCCCCTCTAACAGAGAGCTAAAAAAAAATGAAGGACTGGGGTTACCCCCCCCCCCTTTTTTTTTTTTCAAAGGTGAGTATTCACATTACCCAGACTACAAACACATGCAAACGGAAAATATGAGGTATGCATGAAACAGCTGATTTTAACAAATACAATTTTGCTCTCTTTCAATTTGTATACAAAAAAAACAACAAAAAAAAAACCCAGACATTTAGAAACTTGCTGTCTTAAAAAAACAACTAAAACATTTCATTTTAGCTGTTCCCAAGACTCCGAGCACTTGAAAGACAATGCTCACAAATTCTACCTTCAGCTCAAATGAAGATCTCTCAGTATTTGGCACTGTCTTTACCTGTTTGCAATTCTTTTTTTTCTTCACTTGAATTATACTGAGCTGCCAGCATGAGCTGAAATTATACCATGGTATTTCATCTTTGGCTACAGTCACTTTAAGCCCCAAAAGAAAAAAATACTCAATGATTTTAAGCTTTCCAGTTATTCACACAGGTTCTTTCAGCCTTCTCTTTAAGGAATAATGTAATAAGTCCATTTTTTTAGCACCTAGACACATCAAACTTATCACTTCCAGGTACTGATCATACAAATACTATTATGACATATGAAGATTTGACCAGCTGCTAGTGCTTTGTTACACTGCTACAGAGAAATCATGGACAAAACCCCAAACAGTACTCTGTTCTTAAAGCAAGACCTCACTGAGAATTTTAAGATTTTATTATTCATAAAAACATAAATTTTTCTATTTAGTGCCAAACAATAATACACTTCAGCATACACACACATGTGTGAATATGAACAACGACAACAACACCAACAACAAAATGACTGCATGTAAGTGCTAACTATGGCTTACATAAAACTGCTGAGCATCTGTTTTTGGTATCTTCTGAAGTCCTGGAATTGGCAAAACTGATGAAGGAACAGTACACAGCCACCCAAGCAGACCATTTTAACTGCACACACACAAAGGGGAAAAAACATAATGTACAATATTTCTTTACCATTAAAATGACAAGAATATATATAAAAATGATAATTACAATCACTACCACCAAATAGTTTCCCTCTATAATAATATGACTTTCCCTCTACACAAGCATACAGAAACACAGCATAAGTCAGTACAAAATCTGATTAGATATACTCATCTACAGACTTGTCATTATATACATACACATTGCATCTGATTTCATATGAAAAGTCAAGTAATTCAGAATAATTGTCAAATCAAAAATCCATCTAATTTTTTTCTTTGCATTAAGGTCACGTGTGTACATACATTATGATGTATATATCTCATAGGTCACAAGATCATTACTTCAGTCATTCACTACATAAATTCATAAAAAAAAAAGTAAAACTAATTCATTACTTAGAAATCACTTTTAATTAATGACTGAAGCATAACATATCGATCTGTATAATAATTTTTTTTTTTTTTTTTTTTTTAGGTGAACTTGATATTTTTTTTTTGTTCTCTTTATCTTTATATTACATGCTGACTGGGTGTGACTCAATACACCCTTATTAACGAACCGTACAACCTAGCCATCAAACATGCTGTACCTTCATCATCAGTCCACACATGCTGAAGACCATCCCAAGCAGGTTCATGTACTCAGGGGTTGGGGTCATCCAGAGGACCTCCGGCTGCCTGGGCTTTGTACCTGTACAGCAGCAATATACTGTCAGTTAGGGATGGGATCAGAGAGCTAGGCATTTGGTACAAGTGTTACACATTTTAATCAATCAGATTCAGGGACATATGAAAATTTAATACAATAGCCTGTCATGATGTTTTGTTCTTCTTCTGTAACATGGTTCTGGAGGGTCTGACCCATGCTTCACTGTTGTTTTACAGATATTGCAGTACAACTCTGTTCTCTGAAACATGGCAATAGAACATAAGTCGGAACATGACAAAGTGTGTGCGTGCATGTGTGTGTGTGTGTTTGCGTGTGCATTGTGTGTCTGCCCATGTATTTCTGTGTTTGTATGTATGTTTCTGTGAGTAAAGTGCCTGTGTGTGTGTGTGTGTGTGTGTGTGTGTGTGTGTGTGTGTGTGTGTGCGCGCGCGTGCGCATACATATGTTAAAGTTTCATCTTTGTGTAAAGTCATAGTGCTCAACACACTATTTTGAGTGTTTTTTACCATTACAGCAGCTCCTCCTAAACTCTTCTCATTCTTTCCCCCCCTGAGTCCCTCACCCCCACAAATAAGATGTTTCTATTGTGTCTGCACTTAACAATATGCTGGTTTTCTTCATCATACTCAATGTCTTTGCTCCATAAATAAGAACTGGACAGTCTTATTTCTGTCTGACACATTATTTGATAAGAGCTCCAGATTTAATTCTTTACCTGCTAGAATACTGCTCTTGTACTGCCAATTCTAACTCAATATATTTACATCTGAAAAGCCCTGTTTTTCAACAACACTACCCAGATAGCAGATCAGAATGTTCTAGATAACCTCTTCAAGTGCACTCCAATTCTGTGTATATGCGTCAAAGCGCGCATACTGATCTTTAACATACTTGTATAATGAAATCGTGATATTTCATATTACACTGGATCAACTGCAGGTGGTGGGGATGACATTTTTGTTGTTGGGTGGGAGTCAGTTGTTCTTATTCACAGATGCTTAACCATTTATTTTTACATAGTTTTGTGTATCATGGCCAACCTTGCTGCTTTTCCATAATGTTGGTGGGAAGACCACAGCTGGATTTCTGTCAGTTTTGAGGTATTATGGTAACAACTGATGACACAAAATGAGCTGCTCTTCTTAGCACAACCTTGGTCGTGTCAATATTGCACTGGATGTGAGAGTCCCATAATGCACAGTTCTTGTATCAAGGGATGGACAAGCGTTTCGAAGGCAAACTCTTATCTTTGGCTAGTGCTGCTTTTTTAAGTTGGTCTTCCTTTCTTTGAAACGAAAATCTCACATTTATTACAAGCACCTGACGTCTTTCATCAACTGTTTTGATGTTGGCAATGACGAAGTACTTTGCAAAGGCACCGTCACATCTGTGTCACATGTCACCGTTAGCGACAGTAACACACACTTAAAATTCAGCAACACCTGCCCAGGCATCACGTCCCATATGATGCAGAAGTTGCCAACTGCAAATTAACTTAGCAAATGAATGAAAACGATTTCACTCATTACTTTACGTGTATTTTAATAGCGTGTATCGATGACTTATACGAGTAATCATTCATCAGTTAGCGATGTTAACCGTTACCTAAATTATAAACCAGCCGTTTTTTAAACCGTAGACGTGAATAAAACTTGCTAAGATAAACGTGTTACAACCTCGTGATTTTGTTTGGCCGACGAACATCATTGTTGTTTGTGGCAGCTGCGTTCATGTTGACTAAGTAGATCCTCCTTCTTTGTGGGTGTGGTGAAGTACGTTCTAAAGTCAAGTTGCCTACCCTGAATTACCGGAAATGATTTTCGACGATTGATCATATTCGCACAGAATTAACTAACTAAATAAGAGAAAGTAAGTTTGACCAAAAATAGCACAATAGCAACATAAGATCAAGTCGATTGTATGTTATGATTTCTAATAATATTTTTTATACCAAAAATAGTGACAAAATTTAATCCATCTGTGCGAACCTGTGGTTGTTTTCGGCGTCAGAGGCGATCATGGCAACAAAGGAGAAGGGCAAAAAAGGAAAAGATTCCAAAAGTGCCAAAAAGTTAGAGGAGGCATGCGAGGAGAAAAAGACTGAAACACCTTTCAGTGAGGCCCAGGAAAGCACGTCAGAAGAACACACTGTGATCGAAGAACCTCCACCGAAGGAACCAACGCCGGAACCTGTTTACGATGAGCCTGTGCTTCCAGAGCTGATAATAGAAC
>JADBJO010001400.1:287500-312500 GCA_016801955.1 Conus betulinus | reverse complement strand
CACACACACACACACACACACACACACACATGCATGCATTCTGAAGACTTGACTCTGGTTGCAGCATGGTAGGGGGCAGCACATCTGGCTGTTGGGCCGAGTGCAGGGCTCCCAGTATCCCATGCGCAACATGTACGATGGAGAGTTTGTCAATGGCTTGAGGCATGGCTTCGGAACATTCCACTATGTTTTTTTTTATGCGGCAACCAATGATGGAATCTCACACAGCAGTGTGTAATCCAGCCTGTGTCAACTGGTAGTGCGCACGGGGGTCTTGGTGACCTCGTTACCGCGCGGGATAAAAAGTGCAAAGTTGCGTTAACTGTGCCTGTTTTGCATCAAGCTTGCTGGCGACACAAGATGTGTAAAATGAAAAATTCTTTTTTTTTCCGTGCAAGAGCAGTCTCTCAAGTGAGTTTTATGCCCCTTCTTTTGGCTGTTTAAGCGCGGGGTTGGTTACTGTCAGCCCTTTTCTCACCATGCCACCACGAAGAAAACTTAGCACCTTTGACAAAACCAGGGCGATTGCGTGGATACAAGATGGCATTGCAAAGGCTGAAAGTGGCGCGACGACGACTGGTGTGCATCATTCAGTTATTGTTAGACTGAATCAGCGTTTTAGGGCGACCAACAGCGTTGAAGAGAGGCCACGGTCAGGTCGGCCTAGGCAGACTACTCCCAGAGAAGATCGTTTCATCGAGAGGCAGGCCCTATTGCAGCGGGATACCACTTCCACCAGCATCCAAAGGCAGCTTCGTATGGCAAATAACACCATCTCAGCCGTCAAGCCCATACGAAACCGTCTTCACCACTTCGGCCTCAGATCACGTCGCCCAGCTGTTCGACCACGACTGCTAGCAGCCCATAGGCTGGCTCGCCGAGCTTTCTGCCATCGTCATGTGAGATGGAACCAACAACAGTGGTCCCAGGTCCTCTTTTCAGAGATGAGTCGCGGTTTAGTCTTGAACACAATGACGGCCGAAACTAGAGTTTGGAGGCGTGTTGGTGAACGTTACATTGATGCAGCTGTTCGCCAGACCAGGGCCTTTGGGGGAGGATCTGTTATGGTATGGGGTGCCTTCAGCCTCCACCACAAGACACCACTCTACCATATTGATGGAAACCTCACAGGCATCCGCTATCGGGATGAAATCCTGGCGCCTTTCGTTGTTCCGACCATGCAACGGATAGGACCCATGGCAGTCTTCCAAGACGACAATGCTCGGCCACATAGGGCCCGGGTGGCCGAAAACTTCATTGTGCAGGCCGGCATCAACAGGATGATCTTCCCGGCGGCGTATAGTCCCGACCTCAATCCCATCGAGCATATGTGGGATGAGTTGGGAGACGTGTGAAGGAGAACCATCCACCTCCCAGAGACCGCCAGGATCTCTTCCAAATGCTGCAACTGGAATGGCAGAGAATCCCTCAGAGGGTCATCAGAACACTGGTCAACTCGATGAGGAGTCGCTGCGTGGAATGTCTCGCCAATGGCGGTGGCCACACCCACTATTGAAATGATTTTGTGAACTGAACAGATTTTGCGAACTTTGATTTCGACCCATCCTCTGTTTAATTGTCTGTAAATCAACAACCGTTCATTCGATCCCAATGAAATTCAATGTACGTTGGAAAGATAATGAATTAAATCTGTTCCCAATTTCAAAATCGTGAATTTGCATATCGCTGAGTTTTATTTTTCCTTTCCATGGAAGGGCAAGTTCATGTTCAAGAATGGCCGAGTGTACGAGGGCATGTTTGAACACGATCACATCGTGGAGTATCCTGACTTCAACATCGATGGAGCCACCACCCCTGACTTGGACGGCATCCGCACCAGGACTCCCTTGCCCTCAGGTGGACATCTGCACTGTTATTGTACTGTCTTGTACTGTATGGTATTGTACTGTTTTGTATCATATGTACTGTAATTTATTGCATTGCATTGCTTTTAACTGCATTGCATTGCATTGCATTGTTTTGCATTGCATTGCATTGTTTTGCATTGCATTGCATTGTATTGCATTTTTCATTTTTGTTCGCAGAAATTTTTGTTTACTTATTACAATGGATTATCTTTTGGCAAGAATTTTGCCAAGGAACAGCAGTCTTGCTCCCATATATTCTGTTGTGTGTGCAAAGACCATGCTGCATATGAGATCTGGCTTTATCATCTCATTTGAAAGACCACCACTTGAGGTCCAGTGGACAGTGGGAATAAAACTTGCACCACATGAGACTGGAACCTCAGACTCAGTGTTCTCTTGCTTCATAGATGAATTCATTATCCACCATGCCGCCATGGGAAGTACATTTGGGTGGTTGAATGAGATCACCATCACCTCACGGTGATGGGAGTTGCATCCTTGATGAAGCACACCACATCTGCATGCGTGTCATGGTGAAGTTGTTGTCTTTGTGAGATGAGGACGATGTGGGCTGTTGCCTGCACGTGATGTCGCTTCTTCATTCATCACTCCTGCATGTTTCAGAGTGCTGTTTTCACTGGAGTTGGGCTCTGTAGCATTCCTTTGCAAACACAGACCGTTTTGCATCTCATTGCAGTAATTGTACAGCTTCTACATTTGGTTTCACATGACATGCTGTTCTCACAATGCCTGCGCGCCTGATGTGTCCCAAGGAGTAGAAATTTATATGATTTTGAACTTATTGGCTCATCTGTGTGAGTGGAGGGCATGAATTGTTTCCCTTTACAGAACATCGCCTCAACCGTCAGGATTTGGCAATATCATTGACACCTGGGAATTGGGGAATGAGATGTTTAACGACTTGGCAGCGTATGTCTGCTTCTGTATGCATCAATTTTGTGTTGCACTGAATAGTTTTTAAAGCCTTTTCAAAGAGGAAACATTCTGAATAATTGAAAAAAAAAAAACAATGATTTTGTTGTACATGGTATTGAAATACAAAATAAAGCTTGGGTGTGTGGTCGTGAATCAGCTGATGGATGTGAGGAGACTACCCTTCAGATTGAAGTCTGTCTTGTCAGAGATGAGGAACTCTTGCTTATGGCAAAGTGTCCAGACAGGCAGTAGCGAATGTACAGACCTCAGTCAGAGGGCAAGAACAGAGAATCACATCTGCAGAACACTGACTACTAGGACTTGTACACAAAGCTCAGAAACAACTTGATCGACTTCCTCCATAAACACTGCCTACTACGACTCAATGCACAGATTTTGTCTCAGAACAGCATTTCAGGTAACATACCTGGAGAAAACCAAAACAACCTGAGCTGACCATGACAACATAACAGACTTTGATCAGTAAGCACCTTAATGAAAAGAAGTTATGGTTTATAGGACGTAGAGTTCACCATATGTCCCTTGGCATCAGACTAAAAGATGGATGAATGTGTTGAAAACTCTGGTCGGTTATCTTGTGTATAAACAAACTATCGGTGGTCATATTTTTTGTTTAGGAATGGAAATAGTTGTATGAGATATTCATAACAAAAAATGTGTAACATGTTCATGTTTCCGTTTTTTTTTAATGCTTTCTCTGCAGACAATATGTCCGTGCACAGCAATGAGAGTCGTAACACTGTCAGCCCAACTTCCAGCTGGAGATCGACAACTTGTTGAATGAACTGCCAGAGGCCGACAGAGAGGAGGAGGCCAGCCAGGTCTGCATCCAGTGTATATATATCATTATATCATTGTATTTGTTTTCTTGTGTTAGAAGATGGCAGGAGTTGCTGCCACTCTTGCATGAATTACTTCTGCTTTTGTGCACCCTCTGTGTGTGTGTGTGTGTGTGTGTGTGTGTGTGTGTGTGTGTGTGTGTGTGTGTGTGTGTGTGTGTGTGTGTGTGCTTTTTGTGGAGAAATTGGAATTTTTTTTTTCTTTCCTTTCTTTCTTTCTGTGTACACAGGCTGATACTCCTGCGGACACTGCCTGTATAGACAGGCAGTGGAGTTTTGTGTGTATGACCATTTTATATCCCGCCATTAAGGCAGCCATACTCCATCTTCAGGGAAAAATTGGAATCAAATTCAGACCTTACTGCTAACTGGAAACTGAAACATCTATATTGAAGATAAACTCAGCGTTTCATGAATGGAGGCCAAACTTTACCCTGTGAAACATTGTTTGTCTGTATGAGAATTGAAAAGCTGGCATTCAGTTAACATTGTATATTCAGGAATTTATTTTGGAGCAAATTTAATAATACCAAAAAAAACAACAACCCCCCCCCCCCCCCCCAAACCCATAATAAGAGCAAAGATGCATGTTGTTTGTCACTTAAAATACTTTCAGTTGTGAGTTGATATCTGCAACTTACTGCGCTTGACCTTGACCTTGAAACATATTGTGCAGGTGCTGTATGTCATCACCCCGTCACATCAGCAGTCTGCGAAAGATCTACAACTACTACAGCCAGCTGGGCTATGAGGAGAGCCCTGACAACACCTTCACCATGACACGCATGCAGTTCTGGCGCTTCGTCAAGGACTGCTGCTTCCACCACCACGAGGTGATGGTGACCGAGATGGACCGCTTCATCGGCAGGAGTGAGTTTCTCTGTTCCTGTGTGTCCATTGTCTTAGAGGGTCAGAGGGTTAGACTGTTCAAGAATGCAAGAGAGTGCTCATTGTCCAAGAGAAAATGCCAGTGTTCAGCATCCAGTAGTGAGTGCCAGAGTGTTCATTGTCCAATAGTGAGTGGCACAGTGTTTATTGTCCAATAGTGAGTGCTGGAGTATTTATTGTCCAATAATGAATTAAACAGTTTGATATCGTCAAGTAAAAAAAAAATATATGTAGATGGAAAAAAAAAAAAAAAATAGAGGTGTCATACCATGGTGATTTGCTGTCTCCAGGTAGAGTGGTAGCCCAAATTCTACATAGATAGGATTTTTGGACAAGACGTTTCCATGTGCATAGGAAATAGTCCGCTCAGAATGATCACTAATTACCTTGAATTAAACATGTATAGAGACAACAGCTGCCAAAGGCTCAAAAGCCTTGACATATGAAGTGTGGCATTTCAAACGTATGCATATCACCTGCATGCGATGCAACAGTTCAGACTTTAATAGATAGCTGGTGTTTCATTTTAATATGTCAAGTGTCGCATTCCAAATGTAAGCACAGCACTTTAATGTGATAGGACAGTTCAGACTAAACAGCACTTTCAGTCGCACATTGCTTTGCACATGACATGATGGTGGACGAGGAATACAGATGTTTTGCCAGTTATCTGGTTTTGACTCGACCTGTAAGACATCAAAATGACTGACAGTGTGTGTTCATGTCCAATAGTGAGTGCCAGAGTGTTCATTGTCCAATAGTGAGTGCCAGAGTGTTCATTGTCCAATAGTGAGTGCCAGTGTTCATTGTCCAATAGTGAGTGCCAGTGTTCACTGTCCAATAGTGAGTGCCAGTGTTCACTGTCCAATAGTGAGTGTCAGTGTTCACTGTCCAATAGTGAGTGCCAGAGTGTTCATTGTCCAATAGTGAGTGCCAGTGTTCACTGTCCAATAGTGAGTGCCAGTGTTCATTGTCCAATAGTGAGTGCCAGTGTTCACTGTCCAATAGTGAGTGCCAGTGTTCATTGTCCAATAGTGAGTGCCAGTGTTCATTGTCCAATAGTGAGTGCCAGTGTTCATTGTCCAATAGTGAGTGCCAGAGTGTTCATTGTCCAATAGTGAGTGCCAGTGTTCATTGTCCAATAGTGAGTGCCAGTGTTCACTGTCCAATAGTGAGTGCCAGAGTGTTCATTGTCCAATAGTGAGTGCCAGTGTTCTTGTCCAATAGTGAGTGCCAGTGTTCATTGTCCAATAGTGAGTGCCAGTGTTCATTGTCCAATAGTGAGTGCCAGAGTGTTCATTGTCCAATAGTGAGTGCCAGTGTTCATTGTCCAATATGAGTGCCAGTGTTCATTGTCCAATAGTGAGTGCCAGTGTTCATTGTCCAATAGTGAGTGCCAGTGTTCATTGTCCAATAGTGAGTGCCAGTGTTCCCAGTGAGTGCCAGAGTGTTCACTGTCCAATAGTGAGTGCCCAGTGTTCATTGTCCAATAGTGAGTGCCAGTGTTCACTGTCCAATAGTGAGTGCCAGTGTTCATTGTCCAATAGTGAGTGCCAGAGTGTTCATTGTCCAATAGTGAGTGCCAGAGTGTTTATTGTCCAATAATAAGTAATCAATTCAATATCGTCAAAAAGAGATATACATAGATGGAAAAAAAAAAAAAAAAAAAAGAATTAGAGGTGTCATACCATGGTGATTTGCTGTCTCCAGGCAGACGGTAGCCCAGATTCTACACAGATAGGATTTTTTTGACAAGACATTTCCATGTGTAGAGGAAACAGTCCGCTCAGAATGATCACTAATTACCTTGAATTAAACATGTATAGAGAGCACAGCTGCCAAAGGCTCAAAAGCCTTGACATATTAAGTGTAGCATTCCAAACGTATGCATAGCACCTGCATGCAATGCAACAGTTCAGACTTAATAGATAGCTGGTGTTTCATTTTAATATGTTAGTGTCACATTCCAAATGTAAGCACAGCACTTACACGTGATACGACAGTTCAGACTAAACAGCACTTTCAGTCGCACTTTGCTTCACACATGACATGATGGTGGACGAGGAATACAGACGTTTTGCCAGTTATCAGTGGTTTTGATTCGACCTGTAAGACATCAAATGACTGACAGTGACACGGATCATCAAGGCAGCAGGATCATGATCGTCTGTTGCAATTTTTCTTTGACTTTTTCATTTTTTCCATACTAAACTTGTCCTTTTTTTTGATGAAATGAGTCTACAGTCTAAAGATCTGTATAATCACAGCTCTGTTTAAGCCACCATTACGATCATGAAGCCACCGTGAAGATCATCTTTTTGTATTTAGTTTAGTGGCACAGCATTTCATGATGAAGAGAAGCGGTATAGCATTGTTGATGAAAATTATAGCATGCTGTGCCGATAGCATAGCACTTGGCAGGTCTGAAAGGTCTGAAAGAAAAAAAGAAAAAAAAAAACTATGATGGTGTGAATTTACTTTCAGACTTCAACAAAGCCAATACGAACTTCACAATCCTTACGAGCGCATTTTGCAACGTCAGTTTGTCAACTACCTCGTCATCCTTGCCTATCAGATTCATGGCGAACGCTTTGAGTGAGTTGCATTTAAGATGCATATGTTTATGTCTGTTCATGTGTGTGTGTGTGTGTGTGTGTGTGTGCATGTGTTTTGTGTGCGTGTGTGTGCATGTGTATGCATGCATGTGTGTGTGTGCATCTGTTTGTGGGTGTTTATTGTATTCATATCTTTAGTATGAGTGAGATGCCTCTCTATGGTCACGATCAAATGAATTTGCACTGTGCAAGAGAGACTGGGTAGGTAGACATAAAGGAGGTCAGCATCTCGTTTGAACAGGGCATACAGGGTCACATAACTGGAGACAGTTACCTCTTAATGTGAAGGCATGCTGGGTAATAGGATGGTATCGGTGATGCTTCTATTATCTGTTTTAGCTTTAGAGTTAGTTCTCTTTTTCATAGTACTCTTTCTTTCTTTCTTCTTTCTTCATTCCTCGGCTAGAACTCTGAGATTCACCACTGGTGAGATTTTTGCATTTGTGACATTTTTTTTTTTCAGCCCCACCATTCAGGTAGCTGCATTCTTAGCTTTGGGATGATGTCTAAAGATGATGCCAGTGTGCCTGTGTTTTGAAATATTACATCACACACAATACAGTGCAATACAAACTTAAACCAGAGCAGTCTGATCCAAGCCTGCCCAATGCATTCTATGTCATTGTCTTTCCTTGTCACGTCATATATATCTGATGATTGATTGATTCACCAACCTGTTTTCATCTACTATAAGCAGAGAGTCATCTTATTTGCTGGCCAAATGCCTGTTGCTTTGATCACTGAGAACTTCTGCGTTATGCCTGCAATGTGAAAGGTAAAGAGTTTGCTGGCCAAATGCCTGAATGCTTTGATGTGTGTGAGTGTGTTGTGCGTGTGCCTGCAATGTAAAAGGTAACTGGTGTGTGTGTGTGTGTGTGTGTATGTGTGTGTGTGTGTGTGTATGCGTGTGTATGTGCATGATGTCGCATTCATGTGTTTGTCTGGGCACACACATGTATGTATGTATGTACGTGTATGATTGTGCTTGAATTTATGAGAAATGACATCCAAATTTTGCATTCAATTGCAAACTCTAGTTTTAGTTGTGGATAGTATGATAATGCTGTTGTTTTAATATTGAATCTTGTCTTTGCGTTCTTCCTTTTTCATGTTGTTTCACTTTGCCAGACACATCATACACGTTACACACAAGCTGTTTAGTGGATGAACTGTGTACATTGCTTTGGCTTTCCTAAAGTATAAAGTTAATCTTGCCTTTAAATAATACCACACTGATTTACTGTTTGACTTGTCTCTTTCAGGTTATTTTTACTACGAGACTCGACGTGCTGTCAATGCTCTCGTCTACATGGATCAAACGTATGAAATCTTCCAGAATCTCAGCAAACCAAGAAAATATGCTCCCAAGGAGCCAGCCTTCAAAATGAGAGAGTTTATGTTTTTGTTGAAGTACGTTCTATTTGGCCTGGGCTTTTGTGGATTGTTTCCCTTTTCCATGCTGAGAAGTGTCTGTTCTGAGGGCAAAAAAAAGGTTTTTACAGTTTGGTTCTAGTTGTTTATAGCCCAGCGGACTGCAAAGGGCCATATCAGGGCTGAGGTTGTTTCAAAAAATGTACATAAACGTGTAGCTACACATGATTCACAATGATCAAAACATACAAAGAAAATGACCAAGGTATACGAGGTATCCCTGATCTGAAAATTTATTATTTTTTCCCTCAAAAATTTACCAGATTTTTCATCAGTGCTGCTGGAAAATGAGGACAACTTTAAAATTATATTCCGTAAACCATGAAATGGAAAATGGTATGAAAGTGATGCGTGCTTGCATTAGGATGCTTGTACCATCTACGAGCAAATGCACTGGGATGAATTAGATTATTTTTCCATCAAAGCAACATTCCCATAGGCATATAAACATATTCAATGTTGAATCCTTTACTCATCATGTATTCAGCAGTTTCTCTGAATGAGTGCTGTTTTGACACGATCATTTTGTTAGGGAAAAGAGCAACCACTGACCATCCTACCTCAATACCGTCAGAGAGAAAACTGCAGCTTTGGGTCCAAGGGACATAATTGCAAACAATTGAATGGTCGAGCAGAATTGTGTATAGCTTCTCTTGGATTGAAGCATGGCCTGCTCATAAAAAAAAGTACAGGTTCTGTCAAAGCAGATGTCACATAAGTAAGTGCCATTGGGTTAATGTTGTCTAATCAGCAGGTCATATCATAGGAGTAGAAAAATTTGTTTTTAGCTTTTTTTTTTTTTTTTGAATTCTCTCTGATCTGTGACTGTTTGTGCTCCCCCTTGCCATGAATTAAACTAGTGACAATTGTTCACATCATCAAATGCGTTTCTTTTGGTGAGCGGATTGTGCATACATGACTATATTTTTGATGCCCCCGCTTGCCATGAAACTAGTGACAGTCAATTTTGGGGATTGAAAGGATGGTTGAAAACACACAGCCCTGTGTGATTCGAACAGGACCTGAAGCTGATCAACAATGACCTGACACCCCAGAAAGTCTTGGAGGTTCTGAGTGCGGATGACCCAGCCGTAGCTGATGGGGAGGGGTGCTACAACCTGGAATTAGAGGTCAGCATGTTGACAGTGTGTGTGTGTGTGTGTGTGTGTGTGTGTGTGTGTGTGTGTGTGTGTGTGTGTGTGTGTGTGTGTGTGTGTGGTGTGTGTGTGTGTGTGTGTGTGTGTGTGTGTGGTGTTTGTGTGTGTGTGTGTGTGTGTGTGTGTGTGTGTGTGTGTGTGTGTGTGTGTGTGTGTGTGTGTGTGTGTGTGTGTGTGTGTGTGTGTGTGTGTGTGTTGTGTGTGTGTGTGTGTGTGTGTGTGTGTGTGTGTGTGTGTTGTGTGTGTGTGTGTGTGTGTGTGTGTGTGTGTGTGTGTGTGTGTGATTTGTCTTCATTTTGTCATGAAGTGTTGGCTTATGAATCTGCCCGTTACATTTCATCTTGAGAAAAAAAAAAAGTTTTAATATTTGAGCAGATTGCAGTAGGTCTAACAGCAGTACTCTGGGACAGGTGGTGGAATCTTGAATTGGAATTCAGCATGGCTGCATGTTGCTGGAAGTCCTTTGATAAAAGTTAACATTTTTTTTGAAGAACAGCAAATGAAATACAGAAGGAACACTAGAGAGAAAGATGAAAAAAAAATTAGAAAAAGGTGGAAAATAGAGAGAGAGAGAGAGAGAGAGAGAGAGAGAGAGAGAGAGAGAGAGAGAGAGAGAGAGAGAGAGAGAGAGAGAGAGCAAAAAAAGAATATTAATGTATGCATACATAAACGTTGCAGCACACAGACGCACATTCAGTAACATACAGACAAACTGTTGTAAGTATGAACTATGCACACATCTGCACATTCATCATTCTTCCACCCTGCTTGCCTGTTTTCTTATTTTCTTAGTATTCTTTGAAATGGAAATTTAGCAGATGTGATATGAGCGTATATTGTCTGGTCCCAAAGTGTAATGATCCCTCCTCAGAACACTGATTATCAGGAAGAAAACAGTTGATCTGCATATTCTCGTGATAAAATTCTTGCTAGCTATGAAATCCATCTTTGAAGATTAACCTATAGTTTCCTAGATTTGCCTTTTTTTTCCCATTTAAATGCCATGATTAAAAAAAAATTCTGACCTGTGTATGATTCTGATGTGCAGATGACGTTCTTGGAGTTCTTCGAGGCCTTGATTGGTTGTGCAGAGATTTTGCGACTGATGCTGTGGTTAAGGACCCCACCACTCCACGTCCCTCCACTGTTATGACCCAGGAACCCTCAGTCTACTCCATGCCTGCCTCCCCCTCACGCATGACCAGTCAGGTGTGTGTGCAGATTATTCTGATATGGACAAAGAATAGCAGCAGCAATAGCAATGTGCTGACAGCAGCGACAATAACGGTAATTGTGAGAGATGGCATGGTCGCTGTCTTCGCATAGTAAGACTTCCATGTTTGACGCTCTGGTGAATTTTGGAGTGATGTTTGTTGCTTGCGTCCATGCAACATGGTGTGTTCAGTTTCAGTAGCTTTACAACCTGTTCATATACGCTATACATGGCCTGATGTTCTGATTGTAAGGAGTATACCAGCAACTCAGGATTCAAAACAGACAAGGACTTCACTCTGTGACATGGTTATAATGAAAAATGGATATTTGCCAAAATCTTTCAGAGTGTGCAGTTGAGTGCATAATGTAAGTGGCTCTTCAACTTCCCGTGTTCCATGTGTGCATGGACTGACAAAGGGCCACATTTCAGGGAGTGCAGAGTTGTGTGACAAATAGACGTACAGTTTCATGTCCAGAAAAGACTTTCATAGGCTTATTCTATTTCCTTTCATGTAAATGTAATTCACATTAGAGCTGGGCCACTTTCATTCAGAAATATATCCTTAGTGATGGTAGCCAAAGCATGTGATACCCAAATAATTCTCTTGAGCTTTTTTTCCCCCAAACTTGAGGGCAGCAGTTGTTTTTTTCAGTTCTTGCAGGTAAAAGAGGAAATGCAGGATTGTGAAAGGAATGATGGAGACTGGTAAAAAAAGAATTGAAGAGGTTACTGAAATACTTAAAAGAAAAGAGAGAGAGAGAGAGAGAGAGAGAGAGAGAGAGAGAGAGAGAGAGAGGGGGAGAGTTGCCATAGTGGCATAGCAAGGTGTCCCCCAGTGGCTGCAGGCCACCACAGCACACCATGTAGATGACAGCGTCATTCAGTGTGGTGACTGTGACATGTGCTGACGGTGCAGGCAGGGGCAGAGGAGGGGACAGACTCCGCCATCCAGCCCACACCCCATCATCCTGGGGTCAGTCCTGTCCTGGCCTCTGAGACCCCCAGAGCGCCATCGTCTGGTGCCGGCACTGTCAAGACCACTGGGGAGGGCTCCATGAAAGGAGGGGAGGTAAGTCTCATGTACTGTGGGTTAGATCTCCTTAATTCTTTTTTTGCATTATGTGTTTTGTTTCACCGTGTATGCATTATCTTTTTCTTTTCTTCACCTTCTTTTTTCTATTTGTACATTTTCTTTTTTCTACATGTTAATCTTCTTTGTCTCTCTGCCTTTCTGTTTTGTTTTGCTATGGACACAAGCGCCAGATAAAAAAAAAAACATACCACATGGTGTGTTATCCAGCAATCTTATGAAATGAAATGTTAATTTCTTATGAACATTAGCCTGCGAGTCTGCATGCAGCCTGTCTGTCTGTGCTTATCTTCTGAGCTGTAAAGTGTGCATGTTCTTGATATGTTGAAGTATCTGTATCCATATTACCCCTAGTGGGAGTAGTTTTTTCTTTATACTCCCCGGAAAGGAGCTGAAGTTTGCGAGGAGATACTGTCCTAAAATCGTTTTCAGAATTTCACGCATCTTACCACACAGTTTTAGTGGTACAACTGAATCAGGTTGCCTTCTTTTGATTAATATCATCTTACAATGTGTTGCTGCTGTACTGATGTCAGTTTCAATCTACAGATCCATGCTGAGCTCCTATCAGGGTTTAGGGTTGAAAGATTCTTAGAGAGCTGTCATTGTAATGTTGTAGTCAGAAGAGTTGAGGGCAGGGTGGAACGAGAGGAGGTCAAATGGAAAGTGGGGGGGTAGGATATAGGGGGAGAGGGTGAGGAGAAACTGCAGGAAGGAGTGGGGTGTGGGTGTGTGGGATGCTAACCAGATGTCACTCCCATGACTCTATGCTTGACAGCAGCAGGGGGTTACGTAAGGTCATGTTGAATCGGAATCCGTATTTCTGAACACCACTGAAATTACTCAGCTGCACTGCTGGGCCTCCTTCATATGGCAGTCTGTCATTGATTATTCACCATGCACTAGTGGTGCTAGGACATACTTGGATACGGCTGTATACGAAGTGTTGGAATGAGGGACGTGAGAGTGATTTCACTGAGAAAGATAAGGAAACAGGGAAGCCATAACAAAATTGTGATTGTGACAGTGTGTGTGTGTGTGTGTGTGTGTGTGTGTGTGTGTGTGTGTGTGTGTGTGTGTGTGTGTGTGTGTGTGTTTGTCAGTACAACACTATGTTAATCTGACAGTAAATGGTTTCAGTCAGTCAGTGTGTGTGTGTGTGTGTGTGTGTGTGTGTGTGTGTGTGTGTGTCATGTGTGCAAGTCCATGTATGTATTTTAGCTCAAGCAATAACATGTAATATAGTTTTCTTTCTCATATATCCGTCATCTTGTACCACTAGACTTTAGCACAGCCAGTTTCCTCTTCTCACCCAACTCCTTTTTTTTTTTTTACCCCCAAAGAATAAACTGAAACCTTCAAGCACAGACTCTCGTCCTCCGAAGACATTGCTTTTGTGGACATGTTCATCTTTGTGCCTATAAGATTTATCACCTAACAAAGGTTACCTCCCTTTTAATTTTTTTTTCTGGAATGCTTGTTGTCCTTGTCCATACGGCTTTTTTTTTCCCCCCCCCCTAGTATTAAGTAAGGACTCTTTCCCTGTAGGAACCTCATGGTTGAGGGTTTCTTGGGTGATTACTTACTGATATACCGAACATGGCAGGGGCACATGTCCATGGGGAACGTGCTGACCACGATGTCAGAGCATGTGGGCACCGAGGGCACCAGTCAGCAGAACAGCGCCAGAGGTAAGCTGCCATTCCTGGATCCTCCTCCCTGCCCTTTATACCTCCTTATAGATCCCACAGGTTGAGGAGGCGCTCAGCAGACACATGAACAATGATGCTGGGTTTTTTTTTTTTTTTTAAATTTGTTACGGGACTGTTGCCTCCATGAACACTTGAACAATGAAGCCAGGTTTTTAATGTAGTTACAGGACTGCCAACTGTGCTCATGTATGCAATATGTCTTAGGAAACAATGGAGACGAGCTGTCTGTGGAAATCCGGTTTTCTCTTTTATATCTTGGGAAACAAAATCTGAAGGGTAGCGGGGTGTTAAGTAGAGTGATGAGACTACTGAAAAAAATTGGCATGATCTGAACTTTGGCTGACTGACCCCAAGGTGATTGCATAGACTGCATGCATGGTAAGGGTTTGAGAGAGAGAGAGAGAGAGAGAGAGAGAGAGAGAGAGAGAGAGAGAGAGAGAGAGAGAGAGAGAGAGATGAGAATTGGCATGGAATTGAAGCAAAGGCAAAGAGTGTGATTCATAACTCAGCTAGGAATTCATATTCATATTTAACTACAAATTTACACATGAAAAAGGAAAAAGAACAGAGATTGCCACTAACTTTAATTGGGAGGTAGAACACTCACACAGACATAGCCATTCAGCAAGCATACCAAGCTAGACACTTAGTGCTCTATGAAATATATGCACGTGAATTTTCCGTCAGTTCTGGAGGGAGGGATGAAATCAGTCAGCACATAGCAAGTTACAGGCCTAGTAAGCCTCATGAAAATTTATGAGACTGGAAAGTCATGCATAGGATAAACAAAGGTAAGCTTGCACTCTTGTTTCCTTTTGTTGGGTTGGTATGTGTCTCCCAGGATATCAGTCTTTGTCTTGAATTCTTTATGAAATGGATCCCTGGAAGCTGCAGAGGGCGGTCGGCAGCCCTGTCATGATAGCATTTCAGGGGACATTTAGGAAAGATTAACGATGCCCAGGTCTTCTCCAAGTATCCTGATGCATGCTGAGTGCTTTTTGTATTCTTTAGCTACTGCTGTTAGTTCTGCTAGCTGTGAACATCTGTTGTTAGAGAGAGTGTGTGTGTGTGTGTGTGTGTGTGTGTGTGTGTGTGTGTGTGTGTGTGTGTGTTTGTGTCGCAAACACTCTCATACACACACACACACACACACACACACTCGTGGGCACACACATACTACTTCACCCAGATGAGTACTACATCTTTTCCCGTCTCTCAAAACTGAAATTTCTGCAGTAATTACACTTTCCTCAAAGAGTGTTGCCAGTATTACCCTGTCTTCCAGACGGTGTGGACCACCTCCAGAAGAGTGCCTCCTTCGTGAGCACCCACACCAACGCCACAGAGGACAACCAGCCCCTCATGCACAGCGTCGTGTCCATGGGCCATCGCTACACCGGCGAGGATGAGGAGGGTATGTTAATTTGGCACGCACACAGGCAGACATGATACAGACTTTGTGAACGCCTGCTAGGTGATTCACCCGCTGGATCTGTGAGGGGTGACAAGTTTAGACAGTGCTTACTCAGCATTGCCAGTTTGTCCTTTGTGTTTCGCTTCAGATTGTCCATGTTTGAAGGCCCAGGAAAAAGGTACTGAAAATGAATTATTTAAACATAAATGTATTGTTTTCTCTTCGTTAGCTGCCGAGGCACAGATCTCAATGCACTGAAAGACTGGTGGGTTGTGGTTCAACCCCCATCAGAAGCATGTCATTTTGGTACTGATCAGCCTTGATTGTCTCTTTCCCCCATTTGCTGTGTGTGCTATGAGTTTGAAAGGAAATAAGGCAGAGTCTCCTTCTCTTCACCCATGTATCTTTCTGGGAGAGTTGCTTGAATTTCCCAACAAACACTGCAGGTGTCAGTATCTCTCAGGCTGGTTGATGCCAGTACATATTCATGAAAGGAAGCATGGAGAATACTTGTCACATTGTTTCATATTAGAATGGCACTCCACAGCATGGTCATCATGGTTCTCATTGGTCAGCATTTATGTGGAAGACATTTGTCTCAGCAATGTGACTGCTTCTTTTGCTTTTCTCTCAGGGCTTGAATTGGGCAGGGTATGAAAAAGGAGGAAACTCAGTGTGTTAGAAAAAAGGCACACAAATCTAGGGCAGTCAGGATGGATGTGTGCAGGGAGGGGGTTAGGATAGGGGGAAGTGAAATGGTGTGACAACTGGACCTTAGCTTGTCAAATGAGAATCCATTTGCTTTTAATTTGAGCACATCACTACATGGTTTTCTTTCCAGAAAATTCTGGGAACTGCACTTCAGTTCTGAGGGGCAACAGGATAGGCTTTCTCAGGAGAAGGAGAGGGCTGGCTTTGCTGGAGTATTCAGCAGTTATATGGGGTGAACATTTTTTGAGAAAGGAGTGGGATTGGTGGGAAATAGCAGAGAATGTTTCTTAAAGCAGAATTCAGCCAAGTGGAAGGGAATTTTCAGCCCTGTTCTTTAGCCGTTTCATGACCAACATTTCCTTGTTATCAGTTTCACAAAACATAAAATGGACGAAAGCCTTTAATGAAAAAAAAAAAAAAAAATTCCAAAGTGTGATGAAAGCGTACATTCAATGTGGACATTTCAAAGTTTTCTTCTTCTTGAAACGTTTTCTCTCAGATCTTGGAGAGGGCGGGCAGCACGTGCGTGCGTGTGGAATCTGGGGAGGAGGAGGAGGAGCTGGACGAGGAGACCCGACGCTTCAACTTCTGGACCCACCAGGTGCACATCTTCTTCACCCGCAAGTTCTTCAACGCCGCTGAGCACCTCATCTCCATCAAGAAGCTGGTGGAGAGCCGTGCCTGGAGGAGGAGTTGCGGCGGGTGTCGGTCCCTCCCAGCTCCCTGTCTGTTGCCCCCCCTGTCGCTCTGGAGACCACCACCCAGGCGGTGCCCACGGGCCCCAACACCCCCAAGATGGGGGCTGACAGTGTAGCCAGCATGAGGGTGGCCGCTTGAGGGCTTTTTGTTTGTGTTTAGTTGTGGGAGAATAAAGTGAATTCCTGTGTCCCCTTCTTATCTGTTTTCTCACATGCACTCACAAACACATGCGAAAGCATACAAAACGCAGGTGTGCATGCATATGCAGGCGCATACATTCAGTGACTGAACACGTGTTGTATGGACATAACTGCATGTCCAACCAACCAAAACAACACATAGATATATATAAACATGTCCACAACACATATTCATATACAACAGGAACATCACATAAATACAAACATTCCTTCCAACACAGAAACATATTACCTTTACAGTTGCATGAAAGAACATTTATACAAATACACACAATGTGAATGCCCCCATGCATGCACATCTACATGCACGAAAACAGTATTTAAATAGGGAGATGCTGACTGACAAAATATTTACTTGGAAAGAAACAAAAAAAAGAGTTTTTTATTTTTTGTTGCATGATTTTCATTAACTAAGCATCAAATATATGACTGTTGTAAGTTATTTTTGACAGTAGACAGAAGCTGATGAAGTTATTTCTCACGTACATTTATTCATCTTCGCTTAAGTGTGGGAATTCTTCATCTGTGCAAGAGACAGTGTGATACTTTGATACTGAACAGGACCTTCAGATAAGAAAAGACTATTTTGAACTGTGATATATATATATTTTTTAGTTCCATCTGCTATATTGTGGTTTCTTGATCCGTCCACTGAGAGGTGATATTCTGTTACCATTTCTCTCACACAGCATTCCAGAACTGGACATTAGACTCACAGCTGAATGTGATGGCACAGTTTTCTCTTGTACAATATGAACAACTTTGTCCTCATGCCACGTTTGTGTTATTTGTGCAGATGAATGCTTGAGTGTGCTTTGACAGATGTATTCAAAGTTAATTTCAAAGCGAGGTGTCTGAAGAGGGAAATTGGAGCTAATTTTGAAAGGAAAGTCATTAGTTCCGCAAGACAATACAGACAAACAGATTTCAGGACAAAACATGATGCATTTTGACCTCTTGGGCCTTCTTCAGGCAAAACAAAAACATTTAAGACAATGAAAACAAAGAATGAGCAACCACTTATCTTCTCATATTTGATGCAAATTGGGTGTTGAATCATAGATATTTTCATAGTATAATCAAGCATAATGCCAATCCATAGGTATTATTAAAAAAGTAGATGGAGGGGAATAGGAAAATGCAGAAATATGTTTTGCATATCCATACATATACACATTCATTTACAGACCAGGTACATATCCATTCATCCTTATTTTGAAGGGGGAAAGAAAAAAAAGAGCCAGGATAAGAAAAAGAAAAGACGAAGAAACCTTGAGATTGATCATCTTTTAACATGTTTAGTGACAGGTCCTGTGTTAAATCTTAAATAAGTGTTAGCAAACCCAAGAGAAACGTGGACAAATGAGTCACAAGACAAAACGTGTCGTTGAATGATTCAACGCCTACCTTGTGCTGAAGAGATCAAACTAAGTGACAAACTCGTTCATTTTCATTGTCCTATTTGTGTCTTGTCTGAAAAAAAGACCTATGAGGTCGAAACATGTCATGTTTTGTCTTGTGACTCGTTTGTCCTTGTTTCTCTTGGCAGTTCGCTAACATTTATTTCAGATTTGTTTAGACTTCCACCTCCAGTCGTCTCACTTTGCAACTAGGTCCTGTGTTGTTAGAATAGTTGTGAACATACTGAAAGCTGTGACTGCTATAGTCTATAAATGGTGAAAGTGTGATGTAAATCATTGACTGCAGTCTGTACTAATTTCCTAAGCAATTTTGACCAGGTGTCTGTCAGGATAGCCTTTGGCACACACTATGATTTGAAATGACCCCCGCTTGTCGTTTTTACCCTGTAACTGTTTCCACAAGATTTAATGACTCTATCAGAGAATGTTACTTCAGATATTCTATGTAGTACCGATTTCAAGCAACCTACTGTGAACGTTGCAACAAAACTGGCGTTAAGATGAGGTCAGATACTGGACTGTTTAACAAGAGACATCATGTACACTCTCTAAACAATGAAGCACATGGCTTGAAGCTAATAATGTCTGTCTCGATTTTAAAATGAAAAAAAAAATCTTTTTCTACTCCTGTTTCTGATTTGATTACTGTCCAAAACGAACAGTCACCAAAGTGTAAGGAAGTGTTCAACTGTTGCTCTTTTTGTGTTTGAATTCTTCGTGTTTCAACTTCAAAGTTGATCTTTTCAATTTTACAAGATGAGGGGCAGTGCTAAGCATAGCTGGTTTCTATTGCACTCTGGGAATCAGCCAATAGATCTGAGGGACGCATCATCCACTGATCTGATCATGACAGGTCACGTACACTGGAAACCAGGACACTGGGAGTTCAAAGGTGTATTTACCAGTTGTAAAGTGTGATAAATGGTTCTCCTACGACCCACTGAACGATTAGCATTTACAAGAAACCTTTGAAAAAGTCAATGGGGTAAGTTTTTTGAGGATCATTTTTGCCCATGTCATCTACCTCTACCACGACAGTTACTTTTGTGTGTGATTGGCTGGGCAACAATGTTAAAAGTAATAAATTTATGTACGCAAACATGAAAGTGGTGGTGTACGGGCATGCTTTCATTAGGAAAATTAATAACATGCCATTTCCTTTTGTTGAAATGTGTCCCCATAAAAAAGCATGCTTGAATTTTCAGGGAGCTGTAATCCCCCCCCCCCCCCCCCCCCCCCCCCCGATATCGATATGCTGCTAAGATATTGGTTTTGCTTGTTTATGCACTAATCCATGCTTGCCACAATGTAAGCCTAATCAGACATATATGAAAACAAACACAGAAACACACACAGAGACAGAAAGACAGAGAGAGAGAGAGAGAGAGAGAGAGACAGACAGACAGAGACAGACAGACAGACATACAGACAGACATTCAATCATGAACAACGAAAATACTCTTTGTTATTTTATTTAACACAAGAACATTACGCATACAGTAAACAAGACAAATGAAAGGAATTTAATGGTCTTAATAAACAAATACTTCAAATTCCTTTCATCTACGGAGGACAACTGTCATCAAGTTTAGCCTAAGAACAACGGACACGAAAACAATTCTTAGCAAATCTCGTCAGGAAAACGCTAAGTTTCACTCTACATATTCGAGGATGCTCCATCTTATATGACTTTTTAATAACATTTGTACAACACTGTTTCCCATCTCTTCATTTTGTTCAGGACTAACTTTAAACATGCGTGATTGGTGAACGTGTGAGTCATATGGATGGTGGTGGGTGTGGTGGTGGTGGTGGTTTGTGTGTGTGTGTAAGTCAAAATGTTACTGCTGCCGTGTATATTGAATAGGTAACATATTTGCCCCCCTCCCCCCGACCACCCTCCCCTTCCCCTCCTCCCCCATCACACCATCTAAGAGAAAAGTGAGAGAGTGTACGTGTGTTTCTGTGCATGCGTGGTGAATGTAAATCGGTCCTAATTTTTTTTTCCTTCATCCGTTCCTTTATCACGGACCGTTCTGCTACCCACCGTCACGGACAGAAAGACGGCAACCCCAGTGTTCAAAGCATCACACCTCAGGAGACATGATGAGTTTCGCTGAATTCGGAACGAGTTCAGTCTCTGGATGCTATTAATATGGATGGACGACCGAGTGGCCATAGTCATTCTACCTTGTCAGGTTGACACGTTTTGGACAACGCAACAAAGCGAACCAGTGGGACGAGAGAAGAGTGGAGAACCTGGGACTCTCGATCAAAACCAGTTGGTCGTACAGGCGTCGCGAAAGCTAAAGGATTTGAGCCATAGCGTCGCCTGACTCGTCAACATTTTTCGCATGTGTTTCCCACAGATGCCCATAGCTGTCAGTCAGAATAGATTTTCCTTATAATATGTGAACAGGACAAAAGATAATTTGGCTTGTACGGCCTTGTCGCCGTTCGAATAGAAGAAAAACCAGTTCGTATAGGCTGTCAATCAGAATGGTTTGTCCTTATATCTGAACAGGACAAAAGATGTTTTGGCGTGTACGGCCTTATCATCGTTTGAATAGAAGAAAAAACCAGTTCGTGTAGGTAAACATATATCTGACAAGAGTGTTCTCAAACCATAAATGGAAACTTGTGCCGATGTGTTGAGCTCTCCAGCAGAGATGTCTCTTGCAGAACTCACCTTTTTTGGCGTTTTGACCTCTTATACGATGTCACCTCCGCCGCGTCGTAAACCCTTGACTGGTTGTTAATTCCTATCGCGCACGCGCAGCTTCCGTCGCTTTGAGCTGACTTCCTTTTACACTAAGAGGTTAGTGTACCTGTGTCACATTTTTTCAGAATATAAGACGTAGTGGTGGGATATCATGGAATACATGGCTGGCTGTATGGGTAGGAAGCCATAAGACTCCAAAGTGGTTGACACCAGTGTACGCCTGATACACTGGTGCGCTGTCAGGACTCGCCGTCTATGACCATTGGGACATGTGGAGACTGTCTGTCCGTCAGACAGATTGAAGTCCTACATGGACAATTTCAGTGTCGTTGTTATCATAGTTCAGGTGAGCACACAGAGCCTTTCAGGGCTGTGGGCTATGTGACCACGCAGAGCCTTTCAGGGCTATGTGACCACACAGAGCCTTTGGGGGCTATGGGCTATGTGAGCACACAGTCTTTCAAGGCTATGGGCTATGTGAGCACACAGAGCCTTTCAGGACTATGGGCTATGTGACCACACAGAGCCTTTCAGGGCTATGGGCTATGTGACCACACAGAGCCTTTCAGGGCTATGGGCTATGTGAGCACACAGAGCCTTTCAGGGCTATGTGACCACACAGAGCCTTTCAGGGCTATGGGCTATGTGAGCACACAGAGCCTTTCAGGGCTATGTGAGCACACAGAGCCTTTCAGGGCTATGTGAGCACACAGAGCCTTTCAGGGCTATGGACTATGTGACCACACAGAGCCTTTCAGGGCTATGGGCTATGTGACCACACAGAGTCTTTCAGGGCTATGTGAGAACACACAGACCCTTTCAGGGCTATGGGCTATGTGAGCGCACAGAGCCTTTCAGGGCTATGGGCTATGTGACCACACAGAGCCTTTCAGGGCTATGTGACCACACACAGAGCCTTGGGGGCGATGTGAGCACACAGAGTCTTTCAGGGCTATGGGCTATGTGAGCACACAGAGCCTTTCAGGGCTATGGGCTATGTGAGCACACGGAGCCTTTCAGGGCTATGGGCTATGTGAGCACACAGAGCCTTTCAGGGCTATGTGACCACACAGAGCCTTTCAGGGCTATGGGCTATGTGAGCACACAGAGCCTTTCAGGGCTATGTGAGCACACAGAGCCTTTCAGGGCTATGTGAGCACACAGAGCCTTTCAGGGCTATGGGCTATGTGACCACACAGAGCCTTTCAGGGCTATGGGCTATGTGAGCACACAGAGTCTTTCAGGGCTATGTGAGAACACAGACCCTTTCAGGGCTATGGGCTATGTGAGCACACAGACCCTTTCAGGGCTATGGGCTATGTGACCACACAGAGCCTTTCAGGGCTATGTGACCACACAGAGCCTTTCAGGGCTATGGGCTATGTGAGCACACAGAGCCTTTCAGGGCTATGGGCTATGTGACCACACAGAGCCTTTCAGGGCTATGTGACCACACAGAGCCTTTCAGGGCTATCACATTCTAAGGGACAAAAGGCCCTGTTCTGAAAACAACAACATCAGAAAACCAGTACAATATCATCTAGAAAATGTGTACTTACGCAGATCAAGTTCATTACATGATTGTGAATACACAGACATCTTTATTAAGGCAGACAAGACTTGTCAGCAATTTTTGGATTTATTCTCCATGTATTAAAAAAAAAAGTGAAAAAAAAACCTTCAAAAAACAGTTCAACGCAACACACAATGTACACAAAACATGAGCAAATAGACCTTGCCAAAATGGAGAGCATGTGCACGCTTTGAACAATGCTTCCTGTATAGTCTCGTTACCTTGCTGCCAGATTACGACCGACAATGATGACAAGTGCCTTGTAAAGAGAGAAGAAAAAGGTACAGGCCGGGACTTTGTAGAACAGAGAATGGATAGTGGCCCACAGAGAGCAGTAACGTATGATTAGAAAAAGTAGAGTGGAAGAGGACAGACAGCAGGGGTACGATAAAGAGCCCCTGGCATTGCAACGGGACTCCTGTGGACACTAAGGTGAGAGACCAGTCAAGCTCTGAGTTCTTCACACTCTTCTGCATCTGGCGGAGACTTTGGAGATGCTTGTCTGCCCCTGATTTGCAACAGTCCAACTGATTCACTGGCGTTAGACAGTGACGGAAAGCCAGCATGGCTGACCGGTGGTAAAACCGGTAATGTTCCGCCACCAACGTCGGGGAGTGTGGGGGATGGGGGTTCGGGGTTATGGTTGATTGGGTATGATTAAACAAATAAGAAAATACTGTGGGTTGATTGGCTATAACTAAACAAATGGGAAAAGAACTGCGTGTTGATTGGATATAATTAAACATGTAAGAAAATACAATTGGTTCCCTTTATTTATGGGACAGTAACAAGCTGTTAACTCCTGAGGAAGTCTGCTGACAGTGGAAGGCGATAGTCCCATGACCTGGTGGCCGCAAACTGTCAGAGCTTCACAGTGTCCGAGGCACGGCAGCATAGAAGACGGAGCCCATTCTTCACTTTTCACTGTCTGAACCTTCTCTGACCGGAACCAGGTACGCATTTACATCATCGGGTAAACAGAAAGGATTTCAAGACGTACCAACGACAACCTGGCACTGATAGCCCCTGGTGGATTTCTGACGTTGGAATTGCATCAGAAGGAGTGGGGGTATGGGTGTGTACCGGGGAGAAGGGGTGAGTAAAGTGGGAGTGATGATGTAGCAGAAAACAGCGAGGCCCCCAACTGCATTTTGATCTGTAGTTCACTTCCGTTCAGGGCTTCGCAGTGCACACTTACTTCCCTTTGTGCGAACGTCAGTAACATGGACTGCATACTCCTCCGCCCCTCTGTGGTTTCCTTAGCGTAGATTTCACATGTAATGAGAGCATTCTGTACAGACTACGCCGTCCTCGGGCCCATTTTGAAACACAAAGTAGTCTACACACGCCCTCTCCCATCTCATCACCATTGCTGCAGTGACTGTACAAGCCAGGTAATAACATGAAGCTCCTCAACACCTCGTCTGCACAGTGAACTCTCCATGGCCTTCTCTCTCTCTCCACGAAGAAAGCTTCTGTTGTCGGATCAACGGGATTTCACAGAACAGCACGCTGAAAAAAAGTCCTCTGACCACACAATAATGTACTCACTTTCTGTTCTTGGAAAACGAACAAGCAAACAAAATACTAAACCAGCTTCACTCTCAAGCCTTTCTGTAGAAAAGCGCTATTTCACATGTGGACAGTAACATGCACAGTCACCATCTCAGTCAAGCGAAGTCTCCCCCGAGGAAAGCCTCCTACATCTTGTGCTTCGGCACATTTGTCAAGCGGCCCAACACTCCAACGCAAGCGTAAGCGCCGATACAGGTTAGACTGAACGGTAGGTAACTGCAGTTTTCTGCGGCTGTCACAGAGAACGACTGAGGTCGCGGTTCAGCTCTCTCTTGATGTGTGGCCCATGGATAACGTGATACGCAGGGATCGCGCAGTCGGGATCAGTCTTAGTGTACGGATGGCGTCATGGTATCAGCCTGGGCGTTTTACTGTTATCCACTTTTGCGGCTGAGAGCACACAAATTGAATCAACAACTCTTGTGAAACGCGGAAAGATGAAGAAAAATGTAAAAAGGCAAGGCTGATCAGATGAGCTTCTTTTAAAGTCGTCACTTACTCAGACGTCACAAAGTAAGTTACGGGAAAAAATGGTAAAGGCAATCGCGCGCGTACGCACGCACGCACGCACGCACACACACACACACGCGCGCGCGCGCTCGCGCACGCACAAATGCACACACACAATTACACATGTGCACACACACACACATACAGCCAGACGCACATACAGCCAGCCACACACACACACACACACACACACACACCAGATACAGACAAACGAGTTGAGGTGATGGCGGCTTCATACACCAGGCACCAGGAAATATTTCATTTCTGAAGCCACCGCCCCCCCCCCCCCCCCCCCCCCCCCCCCCCCCCCCACCCTTTCTCATTCATTATGCTCTCACAATCAACTGAACGAGACCGCTGTGCGTACGGCAAGGACACTGGTAAATAATTCCAGGCGATTTC
>JADBJO010001400.1:277500-282500 GCA_016801955.1 Conus betulinus | reverse complement strand
AGAAGAGCAGAAGTTAACCGTTGAAACGCACTGTCGCATTTCTCTATGTCGGAAACAAAGGGCATAAGATTATTTACTGAAGCCCAAACTATCACATGTCAATATTTCGGAAAGAAGAGCAGAAGACAGCAGCTGAAACGCAGACTGTCGCATTTCCATATGTCGTACACAAAGCGCCGATGATTTACTGTTGAAGCCCAAACTGTCACATGCCCGTTTGTCAGAAACAAGCGCAGATACCAGCTGCTAAAGCCCAAACTGTCGCATTCCATTCGCCGGAAACAAGAGCAGAAAATTTACTGCTGAAGTCCACACCGTTGAATGTCTGCATGTCGGAAACAAGAGCAGAAGAAGCCAAACCTGCCACACACTCACGGTGTCTACAACGGCGGCAGAATGTTAGTAATGCCACTGTTCATGTTCATTGTCACATCTGTGACACAATGACCGGACACGGAAAGTGTGACAGACACAGGACAAGACGGCGAGGAAGAGGGGGTGGCAGGCGGCAGGGGTGAGGTGGGGGTGAGGGTGAGCGGAGAGAGGATATACACACACACACACACACACAAAACCCTCTGTCTCCACATAGTGGGAGGTCAAAAACTGGCTTTTTGTGATTCTACAGAACTGATTCTGGAGATCCACTAATAGTTGTGTTTGCTGCTATCATTAGCGAAACTGCTTTTGGAAATCCACTGATACACTAGCAAGTATTGGGCTTGTTAATTGTTATCGAAATTGCTTAAAGAGAAGCGCCTTCTTGAATAATGATAATAAGATTGGTTTGTGTTTAACATAATCATGTAGGTCTGGTAAATAAAGCACATGGAAAGATTGAATCTAGAATCTAGATGAGAGAGAGAGAGAGAGAGAGAGAGAGAGAGAGAGAGAGAGAGAGAGGTGGTGATGGAAATCAAGAGTCGTTACACATGAAATTCTGACGTAGGGGAGCCGGCTTGAAATCAGTCAGCGTTCGGGTGGGAGATGGTAAAAGGAGGGAGTAGGAATGCGGGGTGGGCAACAAGGTGACGGGTACATTGATATGTCTATTGCATGTCTACCCTGCAGGTCTAGTCCCAGTGCTGGCATCAAACGTGTTCGTCTGCTGGCAGTTTTGTCACCCCGACCCCATTTACGAACATTCGTGATCGACAGACAGGCAATGTTTCACCCTTTTTTTCCCCCTAAAGAAAGGAAAGAAAATGTCGTTTCGCCATGGCTGACACAAAACGACATCCTGTCGCAGCTGTTTCGATTTCCCTAGGAGTAAAGCCTATGAGACGCGCAGAGGACGAAATAAATCACATTAAGAAAGGAAGGGTCTCACCACGAGGATAATAAATGTCCGTTTGACAGACACGGCCCGTACGTACGATTTACACGGGGCATTTTGACTTCAACTCGGGACGATGGGAACAAAGGGAATTTTTGGATACAGATCGTGATGGACAAACAGGCTACCTCCATTTATTCCGGATCTGCTGACGTTAACATTGCAATGAAGATCATGTCAGGGGTGATGCATGTGGATCGGACCACACAAGACTGGGCGTGTATTACTTACGCTGGAGGTTTTGACGTAAGTCTCGTCATTCTTGGACAGTCCGAAGTCAGCAATCTTGGCAACCAGGTGATCACCCAGCAACACGTTGCGCGCCGCCACGTCACGGTGAATAATCTGCACGTGCGCACGGTCATGAAATCGTTACCAGGATGTACGTCAACGTTCTACCACCCCATTTCCCTACCATGAACGAAATACTAGGGTTAAATCTGCTGGAATCAAAAGACAGCCATTATCTACACGCGCTTACTCACGTATCCGCCCATCTCACCAGTTCACTCGCACCTTACACCTTACCATAGATCGTGACCATCCCTTATGTGTCTCCAGCTCAAAGCTGGTCAATTCATCACTGTCACCGCCTCCTGTACCTTGACCTCCATTGTCAGTATGAGAAAGACAGAAAGTGGGGATATGAAAGAGAGAGACAGAGAGAGAGAGAGAGAGAGAGAGAGAGAGAGAGAGAGAGAGAGCTTAAGAGAGTAAGCTTCAGAGACACATACAAACAACAGGGACATGGAACACACGCACGAGTAAACAAATGACAGTGACACAGACGGATGCTATTATATCATGCACTACTTGTAGGAGAACAAAGATGGCAAAGACCCAAGACTGAAGAAGGCCACCAGAAAAGACTGACAACAACAACAACAACAAAACAACAACTTACACACACACACACACACACACACACACACACACACACACACACACACACACACACACATGCACACACACGCGCGCGCACACACACACACACACACGCACACACACACACACACACACACACACAGAGTAACTTCACCTGTTTGTCAGCCAGGTGTCTCAGACCCTGCGCGGCGTCCAACGCGAAGCGCAGCAGCATGGTTTTGCTGACGAAGGGCGTGGCGCCGCAGTTGCCGTACTCGTGCTGGCGGAGTTTACGGCTCTTACGCAGGAACGTACGCAGGTCACCGTGCTTGGCGTACTCCATGGCCACGTACATGACACCTGGAGCGTACATACCTCACGTGAGCATCACACCTTGGACACATCACATTTGGAACCTTCACATATCTGCTAACAGATGGGAATCGAAAGGGATGATGCTGTCGAGGAAATCAAAATGAGTGATGTTGCTGGGGAGAAAGGTAAAATACGTTATCGAGTCGCAGTAGGGAGAGAGGTGAGAGAGGAGCAAAAACTAGAGATTAGCGACTCGGCGAGGCAGGCCAGCAAAAAAAATAAGTGACCCCCGTTGCAAAGTGAAGCAAAGCGGGTTAGTTTGTGGGTGGGGAAGCATGAGGATTGATCCGGTTGGAGCGGGAAGCAAAATGAATGACACTGTTGAGGAAAGACTTATCCTTTGGAGGAAATTAAAAACAAAATAGATTATCCTGTCAGCGACCATAGTGGGGGTTTGGAAAATGGCATGAACGAATCTGTTGGAAAGGGAAGCGAAGTAAGGGATGAAGGGAAAAAAAGTACGTGACCCTGTTGGGAAAGGAAGCAGCCTGACTGATCTGATGGGGACGGGAAGCAACAAGTGTGTTCCTGTTTAAACCGGAAGCAAAGTCAGTGAACCTATCGGGAAGGGAAACAGTCAGCGATCCTAGTGGGAAGGGAAGCAGGCAAGGGAAGCAGGTGATTCTAGTGGGAAGGGAGGCAAAGTTAAAGATCCTAGTGGGAGGGGAAGCAGGCAGTGATTCTAGTGGGAAGGGAAGCAAAGTTAAAGATCCTAGTGGGAAGGGAAGCAGGCAGTGATTCTAGTGGAAGGGAAGCAAAGGCAGTGATCCTAGTGGGAAGGGAAAGCAGGCAGTGCAGTGGGAAGGGAAGCAAAGTTAAAGATCTAGTGGGAAGGGAAGCAGGCAGTGATTCTAGTGGGAAGGGAAGCAAAGTTAAAGATCCTAGTGGGAAGGGAAGCAGGCAGTGATTCTAGTGGGAAGGGAGGCAAAGTTAAAGATCCTAGTGGGAAGGGAAGCAGGCAGTGATTCTAGTGGGAAGGGAGGCAAAGTTAAAGATCCTAGTGGGAAGGGAAGCAGGCAGGCAGTGATTCTAGTGGGAAGGGAGGCAAAGTTAAAGATCCTAGTGGGAAGGGAAGCAGGCAGTGATTCTAGTGGGAAGGGAGGCAAAGTTAAAGATCCTAGTGGGAAGGGAAGCAGGCAGTGATTCTAGTGGGAAGGGAGGCAAAGTTAAAGATCCTAGTGGAAGGGAAGCAGGCAGTGATTCTAGTGGGAAGGAGGCAAAGTTAAAGATCCTAGTGGGAAGGGAGCAAAGTTAAAGATTCTAGTGGGAAGGGAAGCAAAGTTAAAGATCCTAGTGGGAAGGGAAGGCAAAGTTAAAGATCCTAGTGGGAGGAAGGGAAGTTCTAGAAGTAGTGGGAAGGGAAAAGGTGGGAGGGAGCAAAGTTAAAGATTCTAGTGGAAGGGAAGCAAAGTTAAAGATCCTAGTGGGAAGGGAAGCAGGCAGTGATTCTAGTGGGAAGGGAGGCAAAGTTAAAGATCCTAGTGGGAAGGGAAGCAAAGTTAAAGATCCTAGTGGGAAGGGAAGCAAAGGCAGTGATTCTAGTGGGAAGGGAAGCAAAGTTAAAGATCCTAGTGGGAAGGGAGCCAAAGTTAAAGATCCTAGTGGGAAGGGAAGCAGGCAGTGAATCTAGTGGGAAGGGAAGATTAAAGATCCTAGTGGGAAGGGAAGCAAAGTTAAAGATCCTAGTGGAAGGGAAGCAGGCAGTGATTCTAGTGGGAAGGGAGGCAAAGTTAAAGATCCTAGTGGGAAGGGAAGCAGGCAGTGAATCTAGTGGGAAGGGAGGCAAAGTTAAAGATCCTAGTGGGAAGGGAGGCAAAGTTAAAGATCCTAGTGGGAAGGAAGCAGGCAGTGAATCTAGTGGGAAGGGAAAGTTAAAGATCCTAGTGCAAAGTTAAAGATCCTAGTGGGAAGGGAGGCAAAGTTAAAGATCCTAGTGGGAAGGGAGGCAAAGTTAAAGGTCCTAGTGGGAAGGGAGACAAAGTTAAAGGTCCTAGTGGGAAGGGAGGCAAAGTTAAGATCCTAGTGGGAAGGGAGGCAAAATTAAAGATCCTAGTGGGAAGGGAAGCAGGCAGTGATTCTATTGGGAAGGGAAGCAATGTGTGTGATTCTGTTGGGAAGGAAGGAAAACGAAGAAGAAAACCTGTCGGGAAGGGAAACAAAACAAGTGACCCCAGCGGGAAAGGAAGCAAAGTAAGTGATCCTGTTGGAAAGGGAAGAAAAAATGAGTGATCCTGTGGAAAGGGAGGAAAATGAGTGATCCTGTGGGAAGGGAAGAAAAAATAAGTGATCCTGTTGGAAAAAGAAGAAAAATGAGTGATCCTGTTGGAAAGGGAAGAAAAACTAAGTGATCCTGTTGGAAAAGAAGAAGAAAAATGAGTGATCCTGTTGGAAAGGGAAGAAAAAATGAAGAAAAAAAAGGGAAGAA
>JADBJO010001400.1:267500-272500 GCA_016801955.1 Conus betulinus | reverse complement strand
AATGGAGGGGAGGAGGGAAGAAAGGAAAAGAAAAGAATGGGCAAGGAGGGAGAAAGAAAGGCGGAAGGGAGGAATAGAAGAAAAAGGGGACGGAAGGGAAAGGAAGATTTTAATAAAGAAATGGAAGGACTTCAGAAAAAAGGAAAAGGTAGGACGAGGAAAAATTTGAAGTTAAAAGAGAGGGGGGAAAAAGAAGAAAAGAAAGGAGAAGGAAAGAGATAAAATAAGAAAGGAAAGAAGAAAAGGGAGAAGAGAAATTGAGTTTAGATTCTTAAAAAGAAATAAGAAAAAGGGAAAAAGGGGAAAAGAAGGGGAATAGAAAAGAAAGAAGATTTTATTGTGGATGAAAAAAGGGAAAAAGGGAAAGAAAAGAACAAAAAGGAAAAAAGAAAAACTGCATAGGAAAAGACTAAAAACAAGGGTGTAAAAGTCAGCAGAATAAAAAGAATTTGTAAGTAGAAAAAAGAAAAGTTAGAAAAAGAATTTACTAAAAAACGTGTTTTGTTCACAAAAGGAAGAAAAGGAAAAAACTTTTTATAAGACAGATAAAAAAAGAAGTTTACAGAAAAAAGAAAGGGGGGAAAAAAAAGGGAGAGAAGGAAAAAAAGCAGGAAGGTTGCATGTTAGAGGGACGGAAGAATAGAAAGAGAAATCCTGAAAATCAAAAAATGTGTGGTACGGTTAAGGAACAGTGATGCGCTAGTTTGTTGAACGAAGAAAGAAGGTACACAGAACCGAAAGAAAGAAATTAAAATGAAGGAAAAAGAAAAACATGAGAAGGAGAAAGAAGGAAAAGGAAATAAAAGAAGAAAGGCCGAGAAATTAAAGAAGAAAGAAATAAACAAGCACAAAAGAAGAAACGAAATGAAAGAAAGACATGAATTAAAAAAAGAAAAAAGAAAAAATGATCAAGAGAAGAAAGAATAAGCGGAAAAGAAAAAAAAAAAAGCGAAAAGAAAAAAAAAAAAAAAGGACAGAAAGAAAGAAACAACAACAACAAAAAAAAAAAGACATGAAAGGAAAAAGAATAAAAGAAAGAGAAAAATAAAGAAAAAAAAAAAGGAAAAAAAAAACGAAATGAAAAGAAAGAAATAAAAAGAAAGAAAGAAAGATCAAGAAAGAAAGAGAGACAAAAGGAAAAACAAGACCAAAAAAGAAAGAAAAAGAGTCATACAGACAAGCAGAAAATGAAAGGAAAAAAAAAGAAAAGAAAATGAAGACCAAAAATGAAACAAAAAATAAAGAAAGATAGAAAGTCATACATACAGACAGACAGAAAAGGAAAGAAAGAAAGGAGAAGAAGAAAAAAAAAAAAAAGGAAAGAAGAAAGCAGGAAAGGTTGGGTTGGGTCACGTGTCTGACCTCCGCATTAGTCTAAAACGTGAAATACGGTTAATTTCTTACCGCTAGTTTTGTGGCCTGAAGGATGGGTAACACAGGAAACAACGAGAACAGACAGATTAAAACGAGATTTGTAACCGGTAATGAAGAAGCCATGACAGTTTCGGACGGTTTCATAAACTCTGACAAGGCCAAATTATTTTTCTGTTTGACAGAACGATGGCAACACAAAAGTGTACGTAGATTTTCGGCGCGCAGGACTTAGGGCAAATGTTAAATCCATCATGATCAAGAGTGAAGGAATTTCTCAACAAATGCGCGTAAGCACACACGCAAAACACACGCAAAATACACGCAAAACACACACACACACACACACACACACACACACACACACACACACAAAACGACACACCACTTAGATACACACACACACACACACACACACACACACACACACACACACACACACACACACACACACACACACTACATGCATACAAAAAACCCAATTGGGGTTTATCAAGTTTTCAAATGCATACAGTTATAATTCACGGAATCATATAGTTTATGGTTTGCAAAGTGCACTTGGGCACTAAATCATCTACGACGACTTAAAAAAAAAGGCAAATTTTCTCTGAATCTTAAAATTCAATTTTAGGGTATGAATTTGTGAAATCTTGATTTCCTTTTTATAAATAAACTATTTATAAAGTCTAGAGTATTTTCAAAATGTTTAGAACATCAATTAAAAGCCATATCTATGCGAAAACAAACTAGGTTTTTACATAAACGAAAGGGTTACGAAAACAAAAAATCCCATTTTCCTGTGTTTGACTTGTTGGTAAATCCACTTTATATTTCGGAAAACTGCACATCATATGCGCGCACTCACGCGTGCGCACACGCACACGCACACACACACACACACACACACACACACACACACATGCAAAACTCCATCCACCCACCCCCAACATAAACACACACGCACAAACCCCACACACAACTTAAACACATAATCATAAACACTCTCTCTCTCTCTCTCTCTCTGCGTCTCTCTCTCTCTCTCTCTCTCTCTCTCTCTCTCTCTCTCTCTCTCTCTCTCTCTCCTTCCACTGACCCCTTCCGTGTACAGACGGTTGAGACCGGGCTTGGAACGGGGCCGGAGGATGAGGAAGTACACGACCGCCACCGCCACCGCCACCACACACACCCACCGACACCACCACCACGGCCGGTAGCAACGACTCCATCTGAAGGGGCCCGGTTTCCGACACCATAGCTGTGAAATAAAGATCCTGCTTTAGTATCCCGTACTCGGAATCACATCAAAACCGCTGCCTTCTTGTACACGGTCACCTTTAGTTTGGTTTTTATTCTTGATACAACTATTGCCGAAATGTCCAGATAGGGCCTTTTGACACAGGAGTCAAAAGTCCTGCCTTGAAACCAACAACAACTATAAACAATTCATAAATATCTACAAATGATGTACATATTTTTGATTTCTACACACACACACACACACACACACACACACACACACACACACACACACACCGATACGAAGACAACACCCCCCCCCCCCCTCCTGTCCTCACCCTGGTCACAGTTGGGTCCTGACCATCCCTCCTGGCAGCCGTCGGGGCAGTGTCCAGAGGAAGTCAGACACGGGGCGCCCGCCTTGCAGTGCCCGCAGCTGTACTGACAGTCTGTGCCGTGAAAGCCGGGGGCGCACTCTGTCGTGAACGCATGCAAGGGGGGTTAGAACGGGAGCGAGAGAGACACAGAGTGAAAAATAAAGGAAAGCTGATCATCAGTGTAGAAAGAACTCACCACAGAGGGTACAGAGTAGGAGGCCAACAGAGTACAAAAGGTATCGTGTGGCGCGCGTGTGAACACGTTGACACACGCACACGAGCGCTTAGATAAAGATACATATGTAAACACCCAATCATTTTTATGCACATGCACACTAGTGCATCCACACACACTAGCACACACGCAAGTAGCAAAGACATTCAAAAAACAAGTAAAAGAAAAGGATATGAACAAACTAGAACTAGTTCTTTCATCTGTGTGGAGATCTGAGCTGGGCTCATTGTCTCTATCACCCCGCTTAATGAATACAGTTGTAGTAAATGGTACACCTCTCGGTCCCTTTCTTCTTCACACACAGACATGTGTACATACACGTAAGTACGAAAGTCAGTGTTTCCCACAGAGCAGGATACATCTGTATCATACTTTTTCTCTTCACCTCTTAACTGCTCGGGCGCATGCTTTGAGGAGGCCGTTTGAAAGAGAGAGAGAGAGAGAGAGAGAGAGAGAGAGAGAGAGAGAGAGAGAGAGAGAGAGAGAGATTGACGAACAGAGAGAGACAGACAGAGAGAGAAAGGGAGAGGACAGGCAGAGAGAGAGAGAGAGAGAGAGAGAGAGAGAGAGACAGACAGACAGACAGACAGACAGGCAGATGGAGTGTATGTATATACGTGTGTGCGTGCATGTGTGTGTGTGTGTTCATACATGCTTGTTTTTAAGTGTTCTCAGTTTCAAATTGTATTTTGTGCAGAACCCAGGACTGTGAACATGCCAACGTCGATTTTGTATATGCATGTAAAAAAAAAATCACTTCACGTTAGAAGACTGTAAAACCGGACTGATTTTCCACAAACTCTTAGTACAAACGAAGGAAACTTAGGTCCCCAGAAGCTCCAAATTCACATCTGACGGAACATCTCTAAGTAAGACCTTCATGGAGTCTGCTGTAGAGTGCTTACCTCATAAATGGTTTTGTACGTTTGCATGATCCAGCCCTTTTGCCAAAAGTATTTCCTATAACTACGAACTTTGGGTTTCAGATGTATGCGGGGGATAACTCAGGTTATCATTTTTTTGGTGTTGTTTTGGAATTATTTAGTCAGAAGCGCGGCCACCTCCCTAATTACCTCGAATGCCAATAACCAGTGACCAAAGCAAGAAGGCTTCAATAAATACTTGTCCTCAGACTCTCGTAAAAAAAAAAAAAACACCCTAGAACAACCAACCAACCAAACTGGTTAAATAATTTAAAGTCTGGGATGATGGACTCAATCCAACAAAATACACGTGTACCAGTTATGCAGCTATATGCAGAAGAAGGCCCTAAACTCAGTAAAATACCCACTGCGTACTCATTACGTACAAAGAATGTCTTAAACCTAGTAAAGGTATTATGCACGGTTCATGCCAAAGAATGCCAAACCCAATAAAAGTACCCATAGTGTACCCATTATACAAAAAAAGGAACATCCCGGACCCAGAAAAAGTACATAACGCGCACAACAAATGTTTTGATATCGTGAAAAGTATTTATAGCACACATAGAAATGTCCTAAGCCCTGAAAAAATACCCATGTGCATAGAAATGCCCTGAACCCAGTAAAATTTGGTGCATCAGAATACTTTAAACCTAGTACAAGTGCCCATTGTGTATAAGCATGCCCTGAACCCATCATACATACCCATTGTACTTGAGAATGCCCTAAACGCAGTTAAAGTACCTAATGTGCATGAGAATGCCCTAAATCCAGTTTAAGTACCCGCTGTGCATGATAATGCCCCAAACCCAGTAAAGTACCCACTGTGCATGAGAATGCCCTAAACCCAGTAAATGT
>JADBJO010001400.1:255000-262500 GCA_016801955.1 Conus betulinus | reverse complement strand
GGTCGAAAATAGACTTTATATTCATTTTACATGACATCCACAACAAGCCCCACGTCGCATTCCCCGTATGTCAATCACACACCACGACAGAAAGTCGTAGGAGAGAGAGAGAGAGAGAGAGAGAGAGACGAACGCTGTTGTGTTCACGGCGCTCTCTGCAAAATTAGCGAACTCGTTATCGATAAGGAGTTTGATTTCGGGGGTAGAATTTCCTGCTTCAGTGGAAAGGTACTATTTATTATAGTGATTCTTAAAAAGTGGTAGTAGAAGCAAGTTTTGTGAGGTACCGTTTAGTCGTAATCGTGTCTAGAAAACCAGCCGCTGGCTTTGTATGAACGTTTTGGCGAGTTCTGGCGGCCATAAACAAAACAGTCGCCTGGCCCGTTTTTTCTGGCGTACGTGACTTCGCTGCGCGCTCAATTTGCACGTGCATGTTTGATGCGTTTTAACTACAAAGGATGTCTGTACACCATTACTAGACCTAAAGCAGTGAAGAAAATAAATCTACGATCTAGTTCTCGTTTATGAACGATGAAAAATATTCTGCGATAAGGCAATTTGGCGTCAAATTACAGCAAAATGGTGTTCCAGCTCATAGGATGATAGGTATTATTACCTGCCCAACCTCTCACCTACTGAGCGATAAACAATGAGCATCCTTGATAGGACTTTGAACGTAAATCTGATAAGTGTAGTTGTTGGCAGCAATCTATAATACTCAGTGGCATACCAGAACTTCCGATTTGATCTAATTGCTGAGTACAGAAATGCATCTCGCCAAAAGACAAAGTTCCTGCATGGACGTTAATAAAAAGAAAAAGAAACAGAAAACAAAGAAAAAAAGGGGGGTGGGGGGGGGGGGGGGGGGGGTGGGGGTGGAGGGGTTGGGTGGAGGGGATGGGAAAGAGAAAGAGAGAAAGAGAGAAAGAAACCTCTCTGGGAATGTTGCCAACTGGAATCCGAGGCTTTTTAGATTTCAGCTTCAAGCAACAGCGGGAGAACGTAATGTACATTTGCAGTTTAATTCTGGAAAAAAAATCTTTTCCTGAAATACCATCAGAGGCATGAGATTACAGGGATTGTATGCATACTTATTCAAATGTGGAAATTCAAGATTCAACATGAAAGGGCTTTGCTTACGCCAAGAATACCTGGTTGGGTATGTGCCATTTTCTTGGCGAGCTTGGCGCTGTGCGTTATTCCGCTTATTGTTTCTGGCACGTGCATCAGGAAGAAAAGAACTTTTCGATGCGTGACTGTAAGCTCTGCAAATCTATTCCGAATGTTTAAACATAAGCACGCGCGTTCGAGGACCTGTTATAGCAAAGTTCGTTTAACCAAATTGCTGAACTGTATTGTACGGTGTCCCCCCCTCCCCCCCCCCCCCCCCCCCCCCCCCCCCCCCCCCCCCCCCCCCCCCCCCCGAAAAACAACAACAACAAACAAACAAAACCCCCAACAAACCAGTAGCAATTAACATGGTACATGAAACTGTCCTTGTCGGAAATCCGCAAGGGAGATAATCTGTATAAGAGCTCGTGTTCAGCGAAAGTGACCTAACCGTTACATGGGACACATGTTGCTGATGGGCACACCCACAACTGTCTTGCTCCATCAGTCAGCGTAATAGTGCAATCAGAGAGAGAAAATACCAACAACATGGGTGTGCCTGTAATGCATGCAGTCGACATCACGACCGTTAACCTGGCGTGCACTTCAAATCAAAATGGGGGCCGGAATAGCTCAGTGGTAGAGCGCCGGACTCGTGATCCTGGGGTTGCGGGTTCGAATTTCGGTACAGGGGGATTTTTCCCTCGGAGTTAACATCGGTTCTGACTCCATTCCCCATACAGTCCTTCGAATGAGACTATAAACCGAGGTTGCGTGTGTAAACGCACGCACAACGTCTTGCACACACGTAAAATCCCATCACTAACTTTCGGAAGAGAAGCCCAGTTTGGCCGTTGGTTTGGATGACACGTTACACATAGCATGCACCTTACTCGAAGATGGACTATGGCTGCTTTAATGGCGGGATTAAAAAAAAAAAACAAACAACCCCCCCCCCCCCCCCCCCAAAAAAAAAAAAAAAAAAAAAAAAAAAAAAACGGTCTCACACACACAAAACTCCACTGCCTGTCTATACAGGCAGTGTCCGCAGGAGTATCAGCCTGCGTGCGCAGAAAGAAAGAAAAAAAAAAAAAAAAATCAAATCTGCCTCTCCCGATCTGTTTGCTTGACCCATAAAACTGAGAGAAGGTAACTGTTTGAAGTTAAAAGGCCAGTCAATCAAATGGAGAGAAGAAAATATGAACAAAATCTCAAACCTTTTCTGTTTTAGAAGGGATTTAAACTTAAAAAAAAAAAAAGAAAGAAATCAGATCTTTACACTGAAATACTTCGGCTTAGACAGGATTTGTTTTTTTTTCTTTTAGTCACTCGGTTTAAAACAGTATTTTATTTCAACATTGTCACAAATGTTACAAGAGTAAATGGGGCTGGGCAACAAGAAATACTTATATAAAGCCCTATCTTAAGAGTGAATGTACACAATAATGAATATGCTTGACACTGATAGTTTGACCGACATTTTTATTCAGTCGAAATCAAAACGTTTCTGAAACTTTGAGATTGAAAAAAAAAAAAATGAAAAGAAAAAAAAAAAAAAAACACCTATAACAAAATGCAAACACTTACGTAAAAGATCATAATAAATCCTAGCCAAGATGTTTTCACCGTCCTTAAAAAGAGTGTAGAGCGAGCATGGAATTCCGTTCTAAGAAAAAGTCATTTTTTTTTAAAAACTGAGAGACACATTTAAACGGATCAGGGAATGAGAAACCGCTAGTCCTTCAGGCCTGTGGAGGCGGTGTACCCTGTTTTTGAACGCACGCGCGCGCGCGCGCGCGCGCGCGTGTGTGTGTGTGTGTGTATGCATCTGTGTGTGCATGGGCGCGCGCACGTTTATGTGTGTGTGTGTGTGTGTGTGTGTGTGTGTGTGTGTGTGTGTGTGTGTGTGTGCGCACGTGTGTGCGCGCACGCGCGTGTGTTTGCGTCTTGTTTTAATACACGCACGCACTTAAGGGCACGGTGTGTATATATATATATATATATATATGCTTAAAAATAAGGTATTTAAAAGAAGTTTTAAAACTACAATATTGTTTCGAGCGCTTGCTCTCTTCCGGATGGTTGTGTCACTCACACTGCTGGTGTTATATAGCCTGATGTGCGAGCTGGCTTCCTTTTAATACCTTATTTTAAACAGATGTTGCTCCCCAAGGGGTTGAGCACCTTTGAACCCGACAGCAAGTCGCCTTTGTCTTTCACCGTCACAGAACTCATTTCCCATTCTGCTCCCTATGAAGTGCTAGTGTACTGAATTAAAGGGGGGAAAAAAGACCGAATTTACATAACCTTTCTTGGTGGTGGTGGTGGTGGTGGTGTGTGTGTGTGTGTGTGTGTGTGTGTGTGTGTGTGTGTGTGTGTGTGTGTGTGTGTGTGTGTGTGTGTGTGTGTGTGTGTGCGCGCGCGCATGTGTATGCATGTGTGTGTGTGTGTGTGTGTGTGTGTGTGTGTGTGTGTGTGTGTGTGTGTGTGTGTGTGTGTGTGTGTGTGTGTGTGTGTGTGTGTGTGTGTGTGTGTGTGTGTGTGTGTGTGTGTGTGTGTGTGTGTGTGTGTGTGTGTGTGTGTGTGTGTGTGTGTGTGTGTGTATGCGTGCGTGTATGTGTGTGTGTGTGCATGCGTGCGTGTGTGTGTGCGTGTGTGTGTGTGTGTGCGAGCGCGCGCGCGCTGGGATCGTGACTGTGTGCACTTGAGCACCTGTATGTAGAATCCCAAGTCGTTTTTTTTTTTCTTTTTTCTTTTTTTAAGGTAAAATGAGAAGAGGTGACCTTTTCCTTATCCGACAGAGCGGGTTCTGCAAGGGCCCGAAAAGACCTACAAGGTCATTCTCCTCTGTCATCCAGCATTTAACCCGAATACCCGCCAGAAAGCGGAATTCTCTTTTCGTAAACGCATTAAGGGGATGTCTTTTACATAACTCGTCTAACAAGAAAATGGTGACCAACAAAGTCACACACACACACACACACACACACACACACACACACACGCACGCACGCGCGCACACCTCTTTACCAAGGAAAAAAAAAAAAAGCAAACAAAACAAACAAACAAACAACAACAACAAAGAACCCGAACAAATAATCGGGAAGAGGCGAAGCAGAAATCCCGTGTAAGATTTCTGCTTAGTGGCAAGTCAACACACACACAAAACCAAAAACGCATTGACATTCTCCCCCCCCCTCTCTCTCTCTCTCTCTCTCTCTTTCTCTGCGCATCGTAGTTTTCCTTTATGTTCGTATTTATAGTAAAGCTGTTTCACCTCTTTGATTCACCATACTGTTAAATTCATACAGCAGAACTTGAGATTGTTGATGCGCCCACTTCATTGGTGCTTCATTATTTTATGATGGTGCATGGTCCTTTAACCAGATGCGACTATCGCGCGCCTATTGATCAGCTAAAGTCAGACGATTGTGACAAATATAACTGTGCTTAATAGGCCTACATACACGGTCAGAGGTTGCAACTGCAAAAGGTATATATAACAACAACAACAAAATTTGGACTGGACGTGCACTGCACCGTCTGTTTTTTGATTGGCTATTGTAAGTTCTGTTCGCCATGGGAAATGGTTTTACTCATAGAATTGAACATCATTCCAAAATGCTTCCGAAAAATAACATGCAAATTTGATTTGTATTGAAGTAACCTTTTCATACAATGAAACAATGATGTGTATTTTCAGGTTCTTACTTTAACCCCTTTTTTCAAATTATGCATGCCCTAATGAGTGTTAAAAGTCTCTTTGACTGGTGTAGCTTGGGCTATGACGTCAGTCGGCAAAGACGGAGTCCACGGACCCCGAGTATTTCTTCAAATTTGCAAATCAAATCAGTCTCATAAAAAGTTTGCCGTATAAATTCTTGAATTTGATTCATATTGCAGCCTTTGGTTCATCTTTTAACCTTTTGTTTGTTTGTTTCGTAAAGGGCAGCATAGTAAAAAGCCTCTAATAGACCTAATGCCTTACCCATTAAAGATTCAATCAATTAATCAGTCCGTCCATCAATCAATGAATTAATCCATTAATCAGTCACTCAGTCTTCTTCTCCTTCTTTTCAGTAAATAAACAAACAATAATAACAACAACAACAAAGACATTAGACTTAAAAATGCGCGTACACTCAGTTTTACTTTGTCTTTTGTTAACTTGAATTGAGTCGTAATGGCACAAAACGTGCTCAATACAAAACGGAATTCGACCGCCGAAGAGTGAGAACAAATATAGGATCTTGATTTATTTCTGGAAAACAGATTTTATAAGCTGGCTGTTTAAGCTCGTGCAAAACGGCGTTTGATTTTCAAAGCAACTCGGTTGGGTGGTTCGCTAGATACCTGATTCCAGAAATCTGATGGCAGACAACAGAAAGTCATTGCCAACACATTCTGGCATTGTTTTAATTCAGCCTTAAGACTGGGCCAGATCCAAAACCCTCTGGCCTGTTGCCCCTGATTCAGGGGAGACAAATATAAGGAAGTTTCCTGTCTGCCCGGGGCGTGTCACTGCACCGCTATGGAAGACAGTGACGGCGAGATGATAATGAAGCAGGCAGCGTAACCTGAATAGTTGAGTTTTATGTCCTCACAGCCAAAGCTTTCAGGAACATGTTCTTTCGCAGTAGTCTTGGATGCCTTGGCTTAGAGGTTTTTCATAGTGTGGTTGGTCGTCGTTGTTGTTCGACGGTAATAGTCGTTAATGTTTGTCTTCTTTTGTTGTAGTCGCTGGTGTACTTTCGTCTTCCTCTTGGGTGGGTTAGAACCAGTCGTCGAGGCAGCGCAGCTGGGTCAAACCTATTTGTGCTGGCGCCGTGTGCGTGAAAACAACAGAACAAAGTGGGACAAGTACTAGACTTGGGGGAAAACTGAGGAGTACGGGAGAAGCTCGGAGTGACGTGATCTGTTTCCGCTATAATATATCACCAGCATAAACGTTTTTGTACAAAATGATTTGGTAGAACATTTAGTGGGAAAAAAAAATTCTGGAAGAACAAGCAGCAAAACGAGGAAGAGAAAAAAAATTGGAGGAAAAAAAAAGGTGTGTGTGTGTGTGTGTGTGTGGGGGGGGGGGGGGGGGGGGGGGGGGGGGGGGGGGGGGGGGGGTCATGAAGATGATGCGTGCGTCAAAAGCCATCCGATGACTGACGGTGCCCTTTCGACCTACGTGAGCGGGCGGGAGTCACCATACGTCACAGACAGTCCTTCCCATGAATTGCGTTGTTCACAGACACGAGTTATGGCCCGTGGCTGGCAAGACATAACTAGTGGCTAGCGTTTCCTTACGGCGAGAGAGAGGAACAGCGAGACGAACAGAGAAACCGGTACATGACAAGTTTGACTACTTCTCGTCGAAGAAGAGCCAACACGCTGATCGTTTCATGCACCAATGAAAAGACGTTACTGGTTTTCATGCACCAATCAGAGTGTATTACTGCAGTCGGACAGTTTCGAAGCAATCGAAGAAGCCTCCAAGTATACTCTAGCGATCTCTCGCGATCTCACGCCTGTTTCTGACTCTGCTAGCTGCCAGAGTGTACTATGAAACGGCGCCACTCGCCCAACTCAGAGGAGTTTCTAGCCTCTCGCCTGTACGAAACGCGTCACCCAAAGCCTTGCACACACCTCTCCCAGTACCTCGCACTTGTTAAGGACCGCAAAAGTCACAGGAAACTGCCGTCCATCCGTACTGCTAGAGCTAATTGGGGCATGTTCAGTCAGTACAACTAATTCCTACCTTCCCCTGCCTTCCTGTTGTTGTTAACCTTTACCAACTTTTTTTCTTCTTCTTATCTTTGGAATTTTCCTACGCTTTCCCAGTTCTCTCTCTCCCTCTCTCTCTCTCTCTCTCTCTCTCTCTCTCTCTCTCTCTCTCTCTCTGTCTCTGTCTCTCTCTCGTTTTGAGATATAGTCGCTACTCATACGTAGGTAGTTGCCAGTCACGCTTAGTCCCTTAGCGGGGCAAGGGCCAAATAAAAAAAAGCACATGTTTGATTATCTGTTACCTTTGGAAATAAAGATTGTCATGTCTCTCTCTCTCTCTCTCTCTCTCTCTCTCTCTCTCTCTCTCTCTCATTTGAGCATCTGCAAATTTCAGATTTCCCATTTACATTACTTCTGCTGTCAGATGTATCCGCTAACTGGCTGAAACTGATACAAATGGAAGACCTTAGAATACCTCGTAAGGCGTACCATATGTTATATGACTTAGATACTAAAGGCAAAAGTAACTGGGTGTCCAAAGTCCCTTTGTCTATTTGAACATGGATTTGGATTTGTTTGGCTGAATGAAGGTGTTGGTAAGATGAAAGAGTTTTTATGTCTTTTCCGTCAACGGTTGGTGGACTGAAGATGGCAGAAATGGACTGATCATATTCA